>JABXJD010000050.1:542500-845000 GCA_013375575.1 Percina caprodes | reverse complement strand
TGCATTGCAGTGCTCTTTGTCATGGTGCTAAATAAGGGTGTGTTTCTACCAAGAAAGTCTGGAGCGTGCAATGTTAACTTCTCTTGTTTGGTTAGTTTTAGCAAGGGGGAAGCGCGATCAGAAGCAGCTGCTACAAAGTAACTGCACCAAGATACCAAGATATAAAGGTCTTGGTCCTCTTCCAAGGGAAATCTGGTGTGCTTCATCATTCATGCAAAGGGAACAGACAAGTCTATTAATGCTTAGTTGAAGGTACGGGTACTTTTTTAACCCCCTAAACTCCAAGTTGCTTTACAAAACTTTGCTTTTTTACAAAAGCAATTTTTTTTTTCCTACATGTTACCTTGGAAGTGTGAACATAAACAAATCAACAGAAATTCAAAGAGAACTTTTTTCCACTCAGGACCAGACCAAAGCTGGACTTTTATCGCTAGTATGCCAGGATCCAAGTACCCGACGCAACTCTCAACCCTAGGGCGTGCCACCCTGGGGTGACAGTGCTTAAAAGCTTTACTTCATCTATGCAGGACCGAATACTTCATGTAGTGCACACTGACAATGACTCACTTTGCATCTCGTTCACAGGTCTGTCTTAGCTTACAACTGTTCTTTTCTTTTATCAAATATTAGTTAGTCAGATCTACTGATATTTATGTCATTCGAGACTCTTGAGATGTTTTACAAAAGAGCATGAGTTGCTTTTGGTTTGAGTACGCCGTCAGGCAAACGTGGCATATTGTTGTTGAATACGGCAATGCCAACAAATGTCAGGTGACTCTTTTGGAATTTGTTTTATGACACCACACCCAGAATTGGTTTGCCATGTTGCCTGAGCCAATTCCAAAGCATTTACAGAATACAACCAACTTCACAGTGAGTGAGCAGAGGATTCCATAGTTGTTGTTTAACCGTACTCTGATTCACGCACACCCTATTCCCTATGTAGTGTTTATTAAATAGTGAACAATATAGGGAACGACCAAACGAGATTTCGTACTGTCCTGAGACAGGGACGGTTATTTGTGTGGCAGAGGCGGGCGAGCCCAACATCATATCAACAACCCCTGAAACAAACCGAGCACTCAGGATGAGAGTAAAAGGTCGCAGAGAAGTTGCATGTTAAATTCCCACTACTGAGAAATGAAAGCCAGCTTAATTCTTTCCTTTTCAGTTTTTGCGGGTGCTTCTGCTTCTTCTAGTCAGAACTAAACAGGGGGAAGCAGCGTTCAGTTTCTATGCTCCTCATATCTGGAACAAACTCCCAGAAACCTGCAGGTACGCTGCTACTCTCAGTTCTTTTAAATCAATGCTGAAGACCTTTCTTTTCGATGTTGCCTTTCTTTATATGATGTTCATTTCTTTACTGTTTAATCTTTTATACTGCACTGTAACTTTTATTCTTGTGTTTTATCTGTTTTTGTTTTTTAACTGTTTCTTCTGTGTTTTATCGGTTTTATTTTCTTTTAACTGATTTTGTGTAAAGCACTTTGAATTGCCCTGTTGCTGAAATGTGCTATACAAATAAAGCTGCCTTGCCTTGCCTTGCCTTCTCCGGGAAAACATGACCCGTTGCATTGTGGTATACGGGAGTAAAATGTAGCGTATATCGTATGTACACTCAAAATAGCAGTGCGTTGTGGGTAGGGCTGGGCGATAGAGAGAAAATCAGATATCACAATATTCTTGACCAATATCAATATTGCAGCAATATTCTAGGCTTGACAATTGGTGCTTTCACTAAATATCTTCACACCGGGTTTTTAGATAAATAATCATCAGTAATGTTGACATAATGTGTAAGTGGGGAAAAGGCAAATAATAAAACAGCTAGAAGAGTCTAGTAAGTTCAGAAAAGAACATCACTTTTCTGTAATTCAGCCTTTAAAACCTGGAAAAGGCAACACTTATGTCACATCAGGATATTACAATATCCAAAATCTAAGACAATATCTAGTCGCATATCACGATATCAGTATAATATCGATATATTGCCCAGCCCTAATTGTGGGTATTTTATAGTCGACGATACAGTGAGTGAAATTAACCGCGGCGAATTCAAACGCCACTACAAAATGGCCAAACACACTACAGTATATAATGCACTACTTCCTTGATAGGGAAGAGTTTTGAACACAGCTCATGTCTCACCCATGAACGCCTTAACAGGACACTTTGCTGTTCAAGAACACTTTGCAGGAATGTCAAACCGTCAGGTCGCTCGGTCGCTTCGCTGGCCTTCAATAACTTCCCCAGGTACTCTGGTTTGTCATTTGTCTTATTTTGAAGGGATTAATGAGCTCCTCACCTCCTCCGACGGCCTGTGGGGCAGCTGGCCGTTGCTCTTGTGCTCTGCTGTCACAAGGGCAGGGACTGATTCAGGGTTGCATTTGTTTCTGGGTCGAACGGCGGTCCATTCCTTCACCTCCTCTTTCAATTCCTCCTCGCTGTCACTCTCTGACACCGCTCCAGCCGCTTCCTCTTCCTGTTTAGAGTAAAAAAAAAAAAAGAACAATTCAAAAAAGAAGAAGTCACATATTACACACATACTGTTTTTTTTACTTCATTATTTAGTTGTATAAGTCCTATTTTATAAGAGTCTAAACACCTCTTGGCCAAATAAGAGTTTAAATAAAGTCACAAAGTAACTTCATGTTGGATTACATAGCCAATATTTTTCAAATGCACCTCGATTGTCAGTTACCTTTTCTAATTATTCCAAAGCTAGTCAAGGGAAACATGCACTAAAGTCGTATTTATTTTGCTGAGATTTTCTTGGCATCTATGCAACAATTTATTAGAAACATCACAATCAGCTCAACAACCAACAGACTGAAAAACAGCTTTTTCCCCCCACATGCAGTTCAATGCACAAACCCTCCTCGTCACCATTTCCTCCTAAGACTAATGTGCAATAAACCCCAAGAACTCAAGTGTAATAACCTCATATATGTATATATTGCCACCTCATTGTGTTTATTTATTTGTATATTTTACGATTTAAATATTGCTATTTTATGTTTTTGTATATTTATCCTCTCATACTGAGAGCAGCTAAACTGTTTCGTTGTTGTTAAACAATGCCAATAAAGTTCTACCTATCTACCTATCTATCTATTTTAAAGAATACATTCTAACACATGCACATCCTGATCTATGTGTACATATATTGTACACATGAATGCTTACATACCTATGGGCATAAGGGTGATTGTGTGAACATATGGAAACATACAAAATCTGCAAGGCTTTGTACATTAAAGAAATATTTTAAAAAGTAACAGCAGATGTCCTTCCGTTTAGGCCGCAATGTTCTCACCTGTTCCAAAGCATCCTCCATCCTCTCCAATTTCTTCCGTTCTTTCTGCCTCTGAAAGGAGAGCATGGGCATGATGGCTGTGGGATGGTATAGAGTTATGTATGGACACAAATGTAGAGGCAGATGTGCAGTCAGGTGTCATAAAAAAAAAAAAAAAAATGAGAACAGTAAATAAGTTATGAAGAGGGTGCAGTATAATGTGCAGTATAATGTGCAGTATAATGTGTGTTATCAGGGAAGGGTGTATGAACAGTAAAAGCTGTGAAAAAGGTGTGACATAAGAGTGGACACGAGTAAATAATGGAGTGGTAACAGGTGTAGTGGTGGAACGTAGCAGACAAATTCATTTCAGTTAGTAGAGGAATCATAAAACAATAAAGACATGAGCTTCAACATGGACATCATATTATTATCCTTGCATTTCCATTTCATTACTAAGTAGATTTTTGTCAGAGTGGTGATGTGACTAAACTGTGGCACTAGGCCTTCACAAATAATTGTTATAAATTGCGATCTCGATTCACGATTTCACTTTTAAATAAATTTGATTTATTTTATTATTTTTTTGAATGACTTTAATTCTCACTACTACTTTCTTCTGGGAGTTTTAAACAGACTGTATTTTCGGCTTTTCAATACTTGACGCGAAGGAGCAAAACAAATAATATTTCTTTATTCAATTCATATTTTCCCCCGAATTGTGGAGGCCTGTTGCCCACATTTTATGTTTGTTTTATAATGATCTTTCTGACTTCAGACATTTTTGAAAATAATTTATTACAATCTTACTTCCAATATCCCCATTTTAGACTAAATACTTTACACTTTAGCAAGAAATGTACCTTTCCAAAAATTTGTTTTATATGTGTTCATTTGTATTTTATGTGTGTTTATTGTAAAGGTACCTTTTATTGTCACATGTAGCAAAATTAATTCTCTGCATTTTACCCATCCCTCAAGGGAGCAGTGGGCAGCAATTTGTTTTACAGCGGCCAGGGAGCAACTCCAGATCTGAGTCAGTGCCTGGTACATGTTTTTTGGTGGTTGGGGAAACCGGAGCACCCGGAGGAAACCCACGCTAAAATGGGGATAACATGCAAACTCCACACAGAAAGGCCCGGAACAACCTGGATTCAAACCCAGAACCTTCTTGCTGTGAGGCCACAGTGCTAACTATTGGGCCATTGCTGTTCGTTCATTACGTTTTTAAATGTGATGTGTTGGCAGCAATCCATTTGTACTGGTGCTGTACCTGTATGATGTTCTATTATTTGAAGTGTAATGTTACATCAGACAGATTGCAGTCTTGTTACTCACTTTCCTTTTAGCTCTCCTCCTCTCAGCTCTCCTTCTTGTTCTCTCATCCTCATCCAAACCCTCCTCACTGTTGAGCACTGCCTGCTTGAGACATTGACACAGACACAGACACAGACACACACACACACACACACACACACACACACACACACAGTCTTCAGGTATCTGAAGAAGAGCTTGGAGTCACTTCTTAACTGACCTGAACACAAAATTATTTTACTTTAGAATTAGTGCTGCTGTTTATTAAGTGCAGCAACAATTCAGAGAGAGAACATAGATTTTGAGATAAAAATTGTGTTTTTTTGTTTTGTTTTGACTTTGCATGTGTGGAGATAAACTTGGCACCTACTGAATGGATCCCCAAGAAGCCTGATATTTTGAGCCAGAATCCTAGTGATCATTATTGTTATTGCATCTTAACGCACTTCAGCATTCATGGCGTTAGCTCAATGAGACACCAGATTTGAAATGACATGTGCCTGTAGATCAGAAAACTGTGATCTATGTTTTTACAGTAGCCCTAGTCTGGATTGACGATGAGTTCATTCACAGGATAAACCCCTGTCAGCGGTTGTCATACTTAGCAAGCTATCAAGAAAAATGTGGATCTTGCAACAAGGCAGGCCTGCTTAGTTATTTCGGGGAATAATTGTAAAGATTTAAAAAGAATGTTTAAGGTTATGGCCTTTACTATCCAACTGGGACAATTTGGGGCAGATTCTGGACTGTGGACAAAGTAACGTTACACATGGCGATACACTGATAAGAGCTAATAACGTTAACCACGTATCCAGCTAATATATATATATATATATATATATATATATATATATATATATATATATATATATATATATATAGTAATCTTTTAGTCTACCTGTGATGAGCCTTGGTCTTTTCTTCTGTCTGTCAAGTCAGGCGCTCCATGCTGAACCTCCATCTCCTCCTCACATGGCCCCCCTGAAGACATAAGGTATGGTATGAAGAGATAAACATCCCTTCTTGGTGTCAGTTTTTGTCTGGGTTGATATGCAACTCTTTTCACATTTTAAATGTCTCTATTTGTCGAGAGCAAGAGAGAGAGAGCTAGAGAGAGCTAGAGAGAGAGAGAGAGAGAGAGAGAGATGTACGAGACATTCCCTATGCAAAACTACCGTACACAGGTAAAGTCATGGCAGCTTGTGATTGGACGATGCAAGCAGAGGGTAAGAGTGTGTGTGAACATTTATTTAAGGTGACGTTTCTCCTCACGTTTTATGAAGAATGGAAACAGTCAGCTTTATGGGCAGCAGTGAGTGTAAGTACAAAAAAATACGTTTATCGCAAATTTTAAAATAAAAGCCCCTTTAGTCAAATAATGCTGTTTTACAAATATCATCCAGAGGTGCGCTTTATTCAAACTAGCAAGAGTCTGTTCCAAATGAAGGCAGTAAAATGGAAGGTACATAAATTTTGCATAATCTGCAAAACACTCAAATGAAGACAGAAAACACTGCTACAACACACACTAGTTCACCATACTCTCCAAAAGAACTACTTCCATGTCCCTGTTCTGCAGGGATTCCACAAGTGGCCCTCGTTTAGAAGAAGTCCCCCAGCTAATCCTGCCTTGTTCTGACAACAAAAAGATGGTGTTATGGCCCCTTTTAATGTGTCGTTAGTGATTAATGATTCCAAAAATTATTCAAAGTGAAAATTATAGAGGCACATGTAACAAAGCTATCAAATCTGATCGGTCCGGATGTATAGGAGTCCTGAGCTTGGAAACCAGTTTTTGGTGCTTGTTAATATCGCGCCAAGCAGGCGTGTGACACACTTAGAGGCCACCATGCCAGAAATACCTGAGGCCCATGGACAGAAATAGTGCTCAGGTATCCAGAAGCATTCTAGAAATAATCCACGTGTTTAAATATCAACTGAACCATGTTATCACACTGTGATTGAATCTATTTTTAAGTGAGTGAGTTGACACGTTTACCAACCAGCCTTTGGTAAAAAAATAAATAAAAATAAAATACAAAAAAAAAGAAACAGCTACTATATTGCGATTTGGATGGTAGTAAATTTACACTCAGCTGAAGCAGACCATTTACCATTCACTGGTACTGCAGCAGCAGAAAGACACACAACAGGTGTGCCTGGAGACTTTTATTTCATGGGATTGCTAGAGGACCCATCTGTTTGACATGCCACCGTCTATTTACAGGGTCGTGAGTAAACAAGAACACAGCATGAGGAGGATTTCAGACAGCTGTAGGACGAATTTATTTAAATGGCTTAATGAATTTCCAGCAAAGAGCAATATTTGTATGTGAAATAAATGTCAGTGAATGTATCTACACGTCCATTATTGTTTGAGGCAACCACACCCGACTGTGGTTTGTGTACTTCCAAAGTTTGGGAGGGACGTGAACCTGACAAGATTTTCTTTGACTGTAAAATGTTAAAGCTCCAGTATCCAGATCCAGTATCAGTCGGGTTCAAGTTACAGTGAATCAACTAGATTCTACGATCAATCTTTTAAAACTTATTTTAAGACAAACGGATGATGTAAACAGATTAAAGCGGCATCAATAAGCCTAGAAACAAATTAAACAAAATGGGGCAAAACTTTACTTTAGGAGCTGTGCAGGTTTTGTAAGAAGAAAGAATATTGGGTATTTAAAATCGTAGATAGGATGACAAATCCCAGTATGCTTTGCACTATGCTCCGCATTTAAATCCTTTTATTGAAATCTTCATTGCACTCATGCCTCTATATTGTTTCTGTTTAGAGTATGTATATATTAGTATGTATATATTAGTGTGTATGTAGTAAACTGGATCACATCACTCCAGTTCTGAAGTCCTTACACTGGCTTCCTGTGCCCCAAAGAATTGATTTCAAAGTTCTTTTGCTAGTTTATAAATCACTAAACGGTTTAGGGCCAAAATACATTTCTGATCTGCTAGTACACTATGACCCCCCCAGACCTCTAAGGTCATCTGGGACAGGTCTACTGTCTGTTCTAGAGTCAGAACTCAGCGTTCAGTTTCTATGCTCCTCATATCTGGAATAAACTCCCAGAAACCTGCAGGTCTGCTGCTACTCTCAGTTCTTTTAAATCAATGCTGAAGACCTTTCTTTTATGTTGCCTTTCTTTAAATTATGTATACTGCACTGTAACTTTTATTCTTGTGTTTTATTTGTATATATTACTGTTTCTTCTGTGTTTTATATTTTCTTTTAATAAAGCACTTTATTGTGTTGCTGAAATGTGCTATATAAATAAATAGTGTTGGTTGTTTTGTATGTGTAAGCGCATTGGGAGCAACAATGTTCCAAAGTAAAATTCCTCGTATGTAAATTCCTTGTAGGTGTCCGAATGTGTCCATACCTGGCAAATAAAGCTGATTCTGATGATCTCCTATACAAGATGACTTAAAAAGAAGTACAGAGTGGAAAGAGAAGAGTTAGAATCAGATATTCTTTAGGACTCACATCCACGCTGCTAAAGCTGTATAATGCGTTGTTTGATTTATAAAAAATTAAATTAAAATAAAAAAATAAAAACTTTAATATAACAAACCTACGAGGCCAAAACATAAAAACAGACTCTTACATTAGGAATTGGGGGAGTAAGTACATAACCTTATCTAGGCCATTACCAGAGGACTTCATCATGATAGTTTTTATACTATATTAAGATGCAAAAGAAGGCCCAGTAAGAACAGATGTGGTCCTAAACCACCAACTTCCTCTAATAAATCTCCTAGTACTTAAAACTCAAAGCATTCTCTTGGCTATAATTACTGTAATTCCTGTTAAAATGCTCTTCCTTTCAGCCCATTTTTGAACTCCGACTATAAATTGAACACTCAACCTCTAGCTAACAGACAAAGCCACCACTTCTCAAAAGTGATAAATCAAGACCAGACTGGTTTTATTTTTGAACCTTTGCCAGTAATCTGTGCTGGCCCTTCAACATCATCCACTTGGCCCGTTCCAGCCATGCATGGCGGTTACTCTTAATGGCTTTTGACAGGCTTGAGTGGCCTTATCTGTTCAGGGTCTTGCTAAGTTTGGGTTTGGCCTTTCTTTTATCAACTGGGTCAACATGATTTATATATAAAAAAAAAAAAAACTTAAGACAGAATTATTACCAATGGTCAAATGTCAACTCCTGACCACCAACCCTGAGTAGATCCAGCAGCCCACTGTCTCCTGGGCTCTTTGTCCTAGCAATTAAACCTCTGGTAATTCTTCTTCTAACTGATGATATAATTTTTTTAATGGAACAAACTCATACAATTTCCCTTGCCAAATTACAAACTTTCTTGAAGGATCTTATGGGGTAATCAATAAAGTGAATTACGTTGAATAAAAGTGAATTATCCCACTAAAACATTTTTCTTTTAAAATGATTGATTACACTGAGTAGCAATAACCTAGCCCATTTAAATGCTCCTCAAAAAAGTGGTGCAAAGTGGTTGCATATAATCTTAGAAATGTGTACAAACTTAATTACCCTGCATTTGTTTTTGCATTTTTTGCTTTCTGATAGCGATTCTGATACCTGAACTTGCGTATTGGCCGATACAGAGTACTACGAAACCAGTGTCATATATTTTATATTATAAATTTATATTTATATTTATATTATTATTATTATTATTATGTTTTAACAACTGTATACTTCTTTCCCTTTATGAATGTGATATGATTTCTATCGTTGTTGTTGGTCTGGCTCAGGTTAAACTCTTTGTGAAACATGAACAAATACAAACAATGAACGCCACAGAACTTTCTTTTTTTATCCAGTTAAGACAGTCAGTTATAACGGAAAAAGAACATAAACTACTTTAAGGGTTTTATTACGTGGTATCGGATGGGTGCATAAACTCCAGTACCAGAGGTGGGTAGTAACGAGTTACATTTACTCCGTTACATTTACTTGAGTAAGTTTTTGAAAAAATTATACTTCTAGGAGTAGTTTTAAATCACTATACTTTTACTTGTACTTGAGTAGATTTGTGAAGAAGAAACTGTACTCTTACTCCGCTACATTAGGCTACAATGAGCTCGTTACTTTTCTTTTTACCTCTTTGGTATTCTACGCGTCATTGTTCTTACCCCAGCGTACGTCTCATTTTAATGTTTTATTTTGACAGCGAGAGTCTTCCGCTGAAGGGTCTATCACGTAACCAATCAAACGTCGTCGTGCAGTCACGTGACCATACTTGATCTCAGCGGCGGGACAGGTTAGCGTTACAGTCGTAGCAAAACAAAGATGTCAGAATCAAACGTCGCCAAGGCAAATCAGACGAGGAGGAACCCCCCCGGCCTCATAGTGAAAGCATGGTTACCTTTTAGGAAAAGTACGAAACAGCAGCTACGTTATGCGACGCCTTCAGTTTCGACCAAAACAAACGGACATGTCAGCGTTCAACAACTCAACATCTAACCTGAGGAAACATGAAGCGGTAATTTTAGTTTTTGCTGTGGAGAGGTGAATGTTTGCCTTTTAGGTTACATACAGTATGTTTTGCACATGCAGTATCCATCCACATTTGATGTGACAAGTCTCTCACTTAAGCTATTTTGTAAAAATTAATTTTAATTTATTTTATTGATTGGATGAACTAATTTGCCTAAAGATGATTAGTTTGTATTGTTGTCTGTCTGATTGATGCTTGATGTGTTAAGAAATAAACCAGACGGTACTCAACAGTTACTCACTACTTGAGTAGTTTTTTCACCAAGTACTTTTTTACTCTTACTCAAGTAATTATTTGGATGACTACTTTACTTGAGTCATATTATTCTGAAGTAACAGTACTTTTACTTGAGTAAAATTTTTGGCTACTCTACCCACCTCTGTCCAGTACATCCCGATACCAGCGTTTTAGACAGTATCGGAGGTGATACCGATACTGGTATCACCTCCGATACCAGTATCGGAGGTGATACCGATACTGGTATCGGAACATCCCTATTGGTTAGTAAAATAGAAGAGGACTTTCATAGGTTTTTCAGTCTGTATCCATTCCAGCAACCCAGAGTTTCTCCAAAACTCTTAATATAATGTACATATTAGTGAATACAAATGGAAAGGTGTGGAGACAGCTTAGTTTTTCACATATAGGAGGAGTATTTTTTATAACGATGGTAGCCCTACCACATTACACACAGTCTAAACGGTTTCATCAGCAGGTTAAAGGTTGCACTGATTTTATGAAACAAAACTGCTAATACAGAGAAACAGGTCGCATGTTCTGGTTTAGAGACAGATACAAAGTACTTGGAGAGAGTATACTGTACAGTCTCAAGACAACATTCTTTTCCCCCCTAAACACAACACAGACAGACAAAAAACCAGGGGAGAAAACTCTGTCCCTGAATAGTTCCCCTTCTTCTTCAGCAATTTTAGGAATGAGTAGAAACTGAATCTGTTCAGCATTAAGAGCCACAAGACCACCTGACTCACAGAAAGACCAAAGGCAGATGAAAAGCTGGAATAACTAAAGAGGGAAGGAGGGAGGATGTTTGTAAGAGAATAGCGTGCTTGTTTTGGATAACCATCCACATTTAGCCAATTTCAAATTATAGGTTTGAAACTGGAACACATTTCCCAACACCAACAACATGAAATCACATACTGTACAAGAAGACGGCCTATAGAATACTCCTTCCAGTACGCATTGAGGTCTTAAGAGGTCTGAGGGCATTTTCACTTAACTTCTTAAATTAACCTTTTTAAGGTATTAGCATAAAACCGATCCCCATGTGTTACATATCAAAATCAAAACTCAGCTTTCTGCACAGTGAGGCCCACATTTTCAAAACTTCTATAGTTTCATTGGATACATTTTTTGTGGGTACAACTTACCAGCCTGAACACTTGTTTAAAATGTCCCGTTTTAAACATTTTTAACATTTGCTAGTGGCCAAAACCAGAGTTACTAAACTAGGCACAATGAACGTGCAAAATGGACGCGATCAGACCCGCTGGACTGTGCCCGCCCAGGTCGCCTTGCACACCTCCATCTCATGTTCGGCCAAGCCAAAAAAAACAAACAAAAAAAAACACACACGTGTGGAAGTGCTGCAAGTAAACATTACAGCCAGTCAAAATGCAGGAGACCCATCGACAGAACTTGTTTACCAATGCACATTAGCCTTGTAGCTAGCGGCGTTTCCGTCTCCTGATAGGTCAATCCCGACAAAACCGCATGGCTGAATTTCAGCCTGCATGCACATTTTGAAGCTTAAACAGAGCAGTTTATATTGGATACATTAGAGAGAGCAACAAGTTAGGGGAATGCAGAGTCGCCCTCTTTGCTCTCTGTCTGCTCAGCTGCTAAAACAGCTGGGCTGCGAGCGTCTGCCTCGGCACTGTCGGCAATATTTCTTTTCTTTTTTACATTACTGACAAATTCCCAAGTTTCTAATTGACTGAAACTATACCTTGTTACATTATGTTGTTAAAAAATTTGACAATGTAGTGGTACATTTGCTGTAACACTGTAATTTCCCATTTTATTAGGATCAATAAATATCTATCTAGCTACATTGCAATCAAAGGTCAGATATTATATTGCATAAAAGTCTAGTCTAAAAATTGCATAGCAACCTGTGCTTTAAAAAAAAATCCAGAATCGAACCATGACCATAAATTGGAAAATGTTATTGAATCGAGGATTTGGATTCGTCCTCAGAGGGTTAATGCCGCTGCAACAAAACACTGCAATAAGAGGAGCGAGGAGCATGTCCACCAAGTACAGTCTGCACACATTTACGCAGTGTTAGTCAGTAAAAACACACACTAGATTGAGGGTTTTGGTCTTAATTTTACTTATCAGTCTTTTCCCATAATTCCCAGGATTTCTGGCCATAAATTAGGTTTGATGTTAAATGCAGAGCTGCAGATATTGAACGGTAAAATTGTGATTGTTCAAATTGTCTGATGGTATTATGTGCGGATATGTTCTATTATGTGCTATTGTCAGTAAGCAGGCAGTGTTTTGTTGTTTTAAGCTTGCGTGGGAGTAGAAAAATGTATACCAACTCTGAGGTATTAATACATCTGTCTGAGATCATGGGACTGTATGACTTATTTATGGTCCTGAGCTGAAGGCTTCAGATATTGGAGAGAATTTCCAGGAAATATCAGAATCTTAATTCCTAGTATTCATCCTTACTCCAAAGGGTGTTAACCCTCAAAGTCCTAAGGTCATATTTACAATTCTTTGTAAGTCTGGTTTTATTTTCTAAAAAAGCTTGTAAAATATCAACCTTGTAATGTACAGTCAAGATACGAACATCATTTTTTCAGGACAAACTGGGCTATTAGAATATTTGTGCTGCAGTGAGGTAGCTTGAATGTTAAAAATGGTCGTAGGACCTTAAAAGACAAATAAATAAATAAAACGGAACATGAATCTCACAGATATGTATTGATATCACACACAGCAGTACAAGCTAAGCCTCCTCTCTAAAACACTTCTCATATGTCTCGGGAGTCACACTGTGAAGAAATAAATAACTTATACATTTTTCAAAAAAAAGTCCAGACGCTTTTGCCCTCGTGACATTTACTTATGCCAATAATCAACATAATAATGTAATATTTATTGATATTACAGCAACAGCAATGCTACACAAGCATTTGTGTTGTCTAAAACAGTTTTCCTTTATGCAAAAATAAACAATAAACATTACTCATATACAGCACAAACTATTTACATTTCTTGAAAAAAGGCCCAAATATAAGCCAAATCTCAAAACAGTGACGCCATTCTCGTCTGTAAAACGGGAGCGATCCCTCTTGTCCACTATATACTATCTTTGATCACATTAGTTGGACTTGGAAGATTGTTCTCTTTCCCACTCTGAACTCTTAGCTCTCGCCCACATAAAGCATATAGTGTTCCTTCATTTCCATAAATGAACTATAGAATACACGGAGCTAGCGGCACAAATGAGCGAAAATGTGATAAATTATGGACATCAAGTGGATAAATCTTGGATGTAACAGTTTGGATTTAATGCTCAACAACCCCGAAAAAAGTTCCAGACTAGATAGAAAATCACCTGTAGTGGCTAGAAAGACCTTGAAGAGACCTCCGTAACCGCTAGCTTGTTAACTTTTAGCTGCAAAAATCTGTAAGTTTCTGTCTTTTATGGATATTAAATGATTGAAATATGAATCCGAGGTGCCTTTTTTGGCTCGCATACGATTCTTTCGTTTGCTGAGTGTTAAGAAGTTCTAAACTCTGTAGCGATTTTTTAAAATATTCTGTGTTATTCACATGAATTTGTGAATGGTCTGTATATGTACTGCGCCTTTCTAGTCTTAACGATCACTCAGCCTGATTAGAAAGCTTGAGTGTTTTTCTCTAAAACATGCACAGACATGTGAATGTGCCTGTTTGAAACCTCAGACTCAGATTCATCTTAAAACTTCCACTTGTCTTTGTAGATTATCTTCACTCGGTCAGCTAGTAGAACGAACGCTGAGACAGAATTATCCACTGTCGTCTGGCCTTAACATCCACTCATGTAACACCGTGGTGTAAACAACTCCATGAGACTTAAATACCTGGGGCTCCCCACTCGTCAGCAGAACTAAAAAAAGACCCTTGGATGAGGAAACATCTTCAAGTCAACAATTTCCAGTCCAGTAGATTGTTCCTTCGGTCTCGACAAGCTGTTTCCTGTTATTTTCCTCCAGACCTAAAACTTTGGGATAAGTGCTACTTTATTCTGATCAAGTTAAAACATTTACCTCAGTTTGCGCTACATACAGAAAACCCACATTCAAAAGCAAACGTCCATCTAGAATTCACTCATGTGTTCTCATATTCGTCACTCATATTCATTTATTTGTCAAATGATTCTGATGAATGAATATTTAATATATATATATATACACACACACACACACACACACACACACACACACACACACACAGTATTTATTTATTTTTATCGGCCATTATAAATGTCGATACTGATAGTTCGGGAAATGACTGATATCGGCCCCCCGATGATTTTAATGCAGACCGGCCCACAGCCATGACTAAAAAAACACTATGGGGAACAATCTGAAACATTTTGGTTTTCATTTGGATGCAAAATTCCAATTGAATAGCTGCTGCAGCCTGATGACTTCTCTGCTGAACATGCATTTTGACGTGATTTAGTGACGTCTTACTGGTTTTCATTCAGCTTCGGTCCATTATCCATTAAAAGTACTTGCCAGGTTTCCACATGCAGCACAAAGTTATTTGCATGTGAGCTCAGGCGTGATTGGCAAAATGTCAGCAAGACTTGCACAGTTTTCGTTAGTGCTGCCATGTACTTGTAGGTTCCAATAAAGGCAATGGCGTGAACGGTAAAAGGATTGATAAATTGGCTGTTTTATTTCAACTACAGAAATGTTGAAGGGAGGAGGTGGTCAAGTAAGAGCTCTGTGTAACAAGCCATGTGTTACTGTGTGATATGAAAACCACCTGGGCTGAAATCTGGTTCTCAAGGCTGCCGGGGCAGGGTGGCCTTGACAGTTTCCTCCCCTCTTTCAAACACACACCCATATTAACACACAGACGTCTCTCTTCATAAGTGTTTGTCTTTCTGTTTATGTGCAGGGCAACAAAAAAAAGAGAATACTTTTGGGAAAAATAGAGACTTCATGGCCAGAGCTATACACTTCCAACAGATTATTCAAAATGCAACATCTAAGGGAAAGAAGTCAAACTTTGTTGGGTTACAAGGCATTTTATAGTGTTGGAAAAAAATGATCAGGATACAAACAACTTCTAATAATATGTTGCATCCAGTCATAGTGTAGGAAAATGTTTTGATGACACCAAGTGAGTCAAACACACAAAACGTAAGACTGTTAGCTGTTATAGAGACAAGACAAACCTACAAGACACTAACAATACACACAGGGTCTCAAGGATAATTATATTCTCTAATAGACTTATAGTCATTAAATATTTATCATATCATATTAGGTTGCTCCCAGTGGAGGCCACACAACAGTATCTTTTTAACAGAAGTGCTGTTCTCACACACCGTTAACATCATGTTAACTGATTCTATTTTGACGTTTTTCTCAGAATTAAAGCGGCTGTTAATAAGAAAACAACACTGTCTGTGCCTGTTTCACAATCCAGTGAAGATATTACGCCCCCTGAACTGTACAGTGTAAATATGAATGAAATTTCAGTCCACTGGCTCAGAAATACTGCTTTAACTAAAAACAAAAATTTGAAAAAATAAAATAAAAATGTTACAGAGGGTTATTTTAACATTTAAAAATATGACACTAAAAAAAAAAAAAAAAGCGGCATTAATATTATTATTATTGCACATATTGAATGGCAGCATTTAGAAAAAAAATAACTGTTAATGCACGTTTAAGAAAAATAGATACTGTTATAAGGTATGACTGTGATGGAGGTTTAAATGTGAAAAACAATGAAAGAAATGTTGACTTATGGGAGCACTTCAGAAAACAAAGAGGATTCGTTCTAGATGATTTAACTTCCCATTCGTTTTTTGTTTTTTTTTAAAAAAGCTTTGGTGCGTACATTTTTGGTATTAATAAATGGCCGTTACATTCAAGCCGTTGTTCCAAAGCTAATTAAGACTATCCGCTCCACACAACTCTCTCTGTATTTCTCAGTATGGCTATGTCCAGAAGATTGTGTCTTCTGTGGAGAAGGTGTCACGGAGGGCTTGTATCATGTGGACTCGCCGACAGTTTTGTTGTCATTACTTTCCCCGTGGGGCACTATAGCTTTAAGAAACTCATGACAAACAACAGCTACATCAAATTAAAGATTAAAAACTATTTAAACCTGATAATGAAAACACTGAACGCTCTGTCCTGCTCTAAATTTCTATGCGCAACTCACAGACAAACCAAAAGGTCATTTAATTTTCATAAATACAAAACGAATGATATTGACATTCAATTGGGTGCGGTTGCATCCTTGTCTCTCTCTCTCATTAGGTAAATAATTTCAAGGAACAGGAAACTCAGAGATAATGAGTGTCTGTGGTGAACACTGTGTCATTTGCCCCTCCTTGGCCTATTCACTGAACAGATCACACACAAACACACAGGCACACCCAAAGAAAAGGAAACAGAAACAAATACAAAATGAAACATGCTTCGAAAGGTATGCAGGTCTAAACTACAGTGCTCCCGCTGACTCATCAACATTACACTCGCTCTATGCTGACACAAGACAAACTACACTGTGCTGAGACCTGACGGCTGACTCAGTAACTTTTACTAAATCTTTATATTTATTTTAGTGCGTTCAGTTAAACGCGTCATTAACGGCGTTAATGCAAACCCATTTTAACGGCGTCAATTTTTTAATCGCGAGATTAACGCTCTTTTTGGCCAAGCAAACTTTGTTGTTTTTTTCACAGGCTGTTGCAACAACTAGTAACATTAGAAAAACTACAACACCACACCGGATCTAGCTAGAACGGAAACAAAACAACAGGCACGCCACACACACTTGTTTGGGCTCGCGAGCCGGGCAAAGAGTAGTAACGTTACGTTTTGAGTGGATGGTGAGCGTGAGATGACGAAATGGACGCCGATAAGATTCTGAATGGAAAAAGTTGCCAAATGGTCGTTGTGAACTGAGCGATCATTGCAGCACGTCCAGTCTGAAATACCCCCTGATGGCCGAGCTGGTGTCAATTACCCCCCCCACCCCCAAAGTATTTTTTCACCCTTTTATTGATGGACAGTGTTACATTGTGAGATAATGTTAGTGTGAAATTGAACACTTCAGTAGCCTACTGTATATGCCAATGTTCTTTTCAATAAAAAAACAATTGCACAAAGCGAGCCGATCCACTTTTCCATGCTAATAAGAGCAATAAAATGAGAAAAAAAATAATTGGACAAAAAGAAATCAAAGGACATTTGGAATAGATGAAATGTGTGATAAATTGCAAGTTAACTATGATATTAATGCAATTAATCACGATTAAATATCTGTGAATGTTTGTGATATCATTGATCTTCATGTGAGTTTCAGAAACGGTTCACGGTTTGAAAGATGTGTTGCTTTAAGCTGCAATAATTCTGATTACTAATGTGACTAGATTATCTGGACTCAAGGTCCACTTACTAGCTTTTTTTCAGGGCTTTTAACTGAATCTCACAGTCGTCATTGGACCAATCTCAAATCCTGTAAAGTAGAGCACCGATAGAGATGCAGTTGAAACCCCCAGACAACGCCAAGTAGATTTTTCAAATTACAATTTCAAAAAATAAATTTGAATGCTTATTCTATCAAACTTTTGAGAGCAATAAACACATATGTGTGTTCGTCATAAGAAATGTGGGAAATACGTAGGGCTGCACAAGAAATCGCAATATGGACTAGTGCAATATCCAAATCACACGGGGGTGCAATATTAGTTAATGGCAAAATATGTGTCAAACATTCTGAATGAAATATTGTGGGGCTGCAGAGACGTCCCGGCCTACAAATCCTATCTTACAGAAAAATAATAATAATTTTGGTACAGATCCTTGCAAAGATTTGCAACTTTAATCCATTTCAATTTCTTTCAATGTTAATAATATTCACTGAAAATGATAATGATACAAAAACGATCATTCCCTCCAATATTGTGAATCATATCGCAATATCAGTCAAAATAATGGCAATTAGATATTTACCTCATGTCGTGCTGCCCTAGAAATATGTAGATTGAGTCCTTCCACAGAGGGGTTTTTCTTTAAAAAAATGAAATAAATAAGCAAGTGCCTATGAAGACACGTGAGAGAAAGTGAGAGCAAAATGAGGAGCATTACACATTAGAGTGAGACAGTCCAGGGACAAGAGGCTTGATGAACCCGGGAGGAAACTCACACTGATTTGTGACAAACCTAATTTATGTCTGGAAGGAATAAATGACAGGAAGAGAAGATAGTGTTTAGCATGTAGGCGTTTGTCTAACCAGAAAGGCTGCAGACATAAATCTGACTGATGATTATTTACATTTCATAATGTAATTCATGAGTCACTTGAGGTGAGTGTGATATTCCTTCAAATTTGTGCTGACTTTGTTAGAGGAACACAACTTTTAGGTGAGTTTTACGTAGGGCTGGGCAATATATCGATGTGAGACTAGATATTGTCTTAGATTTTGGATATATCGTTATATGGTAAGTGATTTCTTTACCTGGTTTTACAGGCTGCATTACAGTAAAGTGATGTCATTTTCTGAACTTGCCAGGCTGTTCTAGCTGTTCTATTATTTACCTTTTACCCACTAAGTCATTAAATCATTTCTGGAGAATATTTATCAAAAATCTCATTGTGTAAATAACATTTTGTTAAAGCACCAATGGTCAACCATACAATATCGTCACAATATCGACGTTGAGGTATTTGTTCAAGAATATCGTGGTATTTGATTTTCTCTTACTTTTACGGTCAAGGGCACATGGGTTGACTTTGACATCGCCGACGTTCCACTGCCAGGATTCTTCATGTGCCGCCGGAAATTCTACCGGATTTCCGTAACTTTACGCTTTCTTTGTGTTGGACTTTTAAACTCCGGTGGATTTCTGAGGACTATGGTTACCTGCCCGGGGCTATTTTGCAGCGGGACCGTTGCTCTGTCCGGCACTCAGCGCTGCCCAAGACGATTGTGATTGGTTTAAAGAAATGCCAATGAACCAGAGCATGTTTTGCTCCCATCCCAGAATGCTGTGCAGACTAGCCAGACCATGACAATGCGAGACCAACTATGGCAAGACACTAATATCCATGGAAGATCATTTTGACACCGTCAAAACTGGCGTTATGATGGACTGAAACACAAAAATAATTTCTCATTTAAAAATTCAATTTCAGTTGCAGTTTTAATTGGAGGACACAGCTGTGGTTTTGCACCGTTTATATAAATAAAGGAACATTTTTGAGTAATTTGTCTGCAGCTCATTCGTTTTTTTAAATAAATAATAATAATAATGTGTACTTTATTAGTCCCACAAGGGGAAATTACAATTTACACTCTGTTGTCATTACACACAGGCCTGAATAACACACACATGCCCAGTACCTATACATCCACCACTGGAGAGATGTCAGAGTGAGGGGGCTGCCCATGGAAAGGTGCCAAGCAGTTGGGGGTTTGGTGCCTTGCTGAAGAGCACATTGCCAGTGCCCAGGAGGTGAACTGACATGCTTTAGTGCGTACATTTTTGGAATTATTTTTGGTTCCATTCAAAAATTAGGTGGTTCTGTTCTTTCAAAGTAAAGATATGGAAATACGAGCCCATGCCATCCCAGAAACTAAGCCGGTAATTGTAATACGCTTCACCAACAGAAAGGCCGTAACAGAATTACCAAGACAGGGCAGGAAGCTGCGTGGGTCAGCTGTACTGTATTTCTAGATGACCATCTAACCAAAAAGCACGCAGACATAGCAAAGGCAAGCACAGAGCTTGAAAAAAACGGAACACTATACCATCCACTTGGACGAGGAACTGCAAAGTGTGGATTAAGTTGAATGGATCTCCCGCGGAAGCAAGGAACATCATGGTAAGAGAACTCAATTAATAAGACAAATGTAGATGATGAGTCAGTGAATGAGCGATGAAGTCAAAGGGAAAGACACTAATAGGTACCATTGCTGTGTTCTTTAGTGATATGAGACATTGAATAATGGACATTCGACATGAATATACATTTTGAGAGGAATGTAAATAAATTATTTGAAGAGAATATGGACCATGATAGTTTAGAACTGAGAAGATTTGGATACAGTGAACACAAGTTAAGAAATGGAGAGAGATATAAATGCATTTATGAAAGGCGACAGTGCAAATTAATAAAAACGCATGATTTCACATGGGTTAAAAATGCCAGAATTACCCAAAAAGCTATTTTTCCTCTGTAGTCCCCTGCACTTGATGTTAAAAAAAGGCTTTTTTAAAATACAAAGAAACAAAAAGAAAGATAACACAAGCAAAACAAATCTTGGCACAAAACAGCACCGAAGCAGAAAGATAAGAGAACTTAGCACAAGACAAAACACAACAAGACAAGACACAACACAGAAGCAAAGTTTTAAACAGAGGGATATGAGATGTTTTTTTATGAATAGAAGAAAAAGTACATACTTAAACTATAAAAGCAGTTTTGTGAGAAATATGTTACTTGTTATGGACAAAGTGGTCTTGCTTTGCCAGTGCTGCTGCTGCGGAGGAGGAGGGTCTGACTAGTCCACACAGCATTCTGGGATGTGGGAAAAACCTGCTCTGGTTTATTGGCATTTCTTCAAAACCAATCACAATCGTGAATCCCAAACCGGGCCACTGTCCAGCGCTCAGCGGCCTCAGGAAGGAATTTGTTTTGGTGGGACAAAAGTTCTTAAGTTGTTTTAGTCGTGCAACAGAAAACTCTGATTGGACAGATAGTCTAGCTTGCTATCTGGTTTTACCCTGCAGAGACCTGAGGAGCAGTTAACCATAGTCCTCTGAAATGGTGACGGACATCCGGTAGAATTTAAGTAGAAGTGACTTACATTAGCTGTATAAGTTTAATTACTAATGTTAGCTAGCATTTTAGTTAGCAATAATTAGCCTGTGTCTATGTTATCTCCTAATATACCTACGCTCTCCGTCTCTGTAAAATTCAGAACGACTGAGATTTCTCTTGGCACAGCTACCAGAAGAACTTGTCCATTTCTTATTTCTTATGATAGCACCCCTTTAAAAAAAACTAAAACTGTGGGAAATCCTGAAGTCATTTACAACAACATGGTTCCTTACAAGAGAGTAGCTTTTCACAGGTTTAAGCCAAGAACCCTATCTGATATATCTTTCCTAATACTCACTTTGATAATCAGCTTTATTGAGTTTTTGTGGCGCTCAATAGATTTACAACTGTCTTGGATGTAGGATACTGTATCAACTGCATAGCAACAATGTTTATGTAATGTTAACATACATTTTTTTACTATTTTTCAATCATATTTGACCAAGTGAGAGACTTAAAGTTGCAGCTGTAGTCAAACCAGTTTCTGAACATTCCTGTGGGGTGATGACAACTCATTTCCCAGTCAAATATCTCTTGTTGGGTTTATGACATGCCGCCAGCTCAGTCTAAACATTTCCAACACAGGCACAGCTTAGCTCTGCTCAAATTGATTATTTTTGTAAGTATCAAACACAAAAAAACAGCAGCATCCCAACACTAGATATACTGCAAAATAAAGGGCTAAAACATAAATATGCAAGGTGAAGGCGAACCAATAAAAGAAGTCCACTAACACGAGCAGACGCCTCTGTCGTGGTCTTCAATAGTATCAGGTCTTGTATTGAAGTCTGTTTAACCTTTCAATAATATGTCACTAAGCGCTGCCCTCCATGGTTGGAGTAAGAGCTTACTACAAAGATGGCTAGTTGGGGTTAGGGTAACACTGGGTTGAGGTTAGTGCAAAGATGGATGCTTGGGGCTGGTGCTAACAAAGATCCTTTATACTAAAGATAGCGTATTTCAAGCATGGCCAATGGTATGAAATGGTACACACTTCCTGTCTCCTTAAAAGGCGTGGCCTTTGAACGTGAACGTTAGCGGAGATTAGCTTCTCTGTGTTGCCAGATCTCCCAAGAGTTTGGTCCTGAGACGGAAACAGGTCTCAAACAAAGTTAATTTTCTCCTGACGTGTGCGTCTGAAAAATGCCATTTTAGTGTCACAATGTTCTGGAGATATGTGGCTTGTGAGAAATGGATCCAATATCTACTTTGGTGGCTATGGGCCGAAAGGATCACTCATAATCTGGGTTCACGTTCACTTCTCCCATTGGAATCATTACACTTGGACCTGCTGCTAGTCTCCTAAAGATGCGTGGCAGTGGCAGAGCCCACGTCACACAGATCCAGGAAACAAGCTTGACTGGGGGCATCTCGGTTCTAAACCTTCTCTGGTGCTAATGCCAGGTTTATGTCTTATATGGGATAGGGTCCCTCGTCCCAGCTCTACTTGGTGGTATAATTGCAAAGTTGGTCATGTCACCACATACATTATGTAACTAATATAAACGCGTTTTTCCATTAATGGTACCTACCCTAACCCATTAATGGTACCTACCTTACCCATTAATGGTACCTACCCTAACCCATTAATGGTACCTACCCTAACCCATTAATGGTACCTACCCTTACCCATTAATGGTACCTACCCTTACCCATTAATGGTACCTACCCTGACCGTTAATGGTTGCAGAAATCCTTTTTTTCTTCTTCTTCATAACACTGATTTAATGAGTTCAAAGCTAAAGCTAGCTCTTCTACACATACAGCCTGGGCAAATACAAGCATCCTTTACTTGTGAAATACTGTATGCTGCTGAGTGAAAAGTTATTTACACAGCATTCATTCACTGTCACCCAGAATTTGTTGCAAACACTTCATACACAACAACGAAATATGATATGCTTTCAGTGTCCTATAGCCTAAATATAGTCCAAACTTTTATGAAAAAAAAGATGATTGAATGATTCAAAATACAAAAACTATAAAAAGCCACACAATTTCACTGGCATTCATTCATATAAGCCACTTTAGCAGAGAAGTTAGCTTTAAGCTACATTTAACTGATAAACTAGCTATTAGCAAACAGGCTCAAAATAGAACTTACATAAGCCTATGCTTGCCAATTTTAATGTTTTTTACCCATATGTCTAACGTTATTTAGAGGCTGTGAAATGTATTATTTCAGCATGGCGTTATCAGTGCTATTACAGGCTGTGAAATTAAAGTATTATTTACAGCTAAACTCCACATAACATAACTTAACGACCTATGGCACCAACTTGCCTGAGAAACCAACAGTTGTCAACGGCTGCCTGGCAGCGTACTCACCACCTCCTAAGCCCAGCAACCGGCAGATATCCATGGTGAACTTCATCAGGTTTTACCGTGCAGCATTATCGGAAAACACTCCAAATAAAAGTGAAACAGTCACACCACACAAGACGAAAAGTCTTCAATCTTCATTTACTGCTGACACCTCGCCGGTGAGGTTGCCCCGGTTCGTGTGAAAATTCGCCCGCTGACCCACCTCCTCCGCCCGTGCAATCACCTCCGCTCACTGTGGACGCTGCCTGTCTCTACATACTCAACTTCCGGTAGTCCTTTTCACAATAAAACCATGACGGGCAGAATTCGAAGACGACTTCCGGTTGCAACCACTAAAATGAAAATGTGCATTTTGATAATAATAATAATAATAATAATAAAAATAATAATAATAATAATAATAATAATACATGTATTTAAAGGCTTTCTCGGCACTAAAGGACGCCGTACACATACATTAAAATAAGCAAAAACAAAAAAGTTATTTTATTGTATATTGTTCATATATCTTATCAACTGATTCAGGATTTAGTGAGTAAATGCAAAACAAAAATTATGACCAATGAAATCTGTCTTTTCTAAATTAAAAACGTTCCTGGTCTCCTATGTCTGCTCCTTGATTAATTCCTCTAGCCTTCTGCATTTTGTCTTTATGTGATTTGATTTGATCCGTTTGTATGCTATAGATTTCTATTAATGAGCTGAAGTGTAACTGACATATGCCATTTATTTGGCTATAACTTGGTATGTTTGTTGACTTCAATTAGGGCCTAATTGGAATTGATTAGTCAGTTTAGGAACAGGTAGGCCCAAACTAGATGTTAAATAAGGCTACAGGTAAACTTACAATATCAAACATAAACTTTCCAGTGATTAAAACACAAGTTTTTTCGTGTGTAATTATTTTTAGCAACGTAAGACAGCTTGTTTATATCTCTTCACATGCATGTTATTCATAATCATGCTGATACCTATATTCAAATGATGCTGATCATAATTACTGTAGATCACGTTGATGTGATGTTGATGGTGACGATGATGACGTCAGGGGGTGTTAACTCTATATGTAGACCTCACCTGGGACAGGTGAAGGTGTGTGTATGACTAGAGAGCGGAAGGGCAAACTATTTTTCAACCGCATTTTGGGAGATAAATAGTTTTTCCTTTATTTTTTAAGAAAGTTTTATGTATGCTGCTGTTGGTGTTATGCAATAAAGGAACGGATCATTGGGACACTACGAAAGGATGTGCTTGATTTACTGACCGCTCCTACACACCTCAAGGTCTAAACATCTTCTGCCGCAGGCTAAAAACACATATCTTCCAACTCTTCTTAGCTTAGAAGATGATAGTTATATGTATTTATTTATTTTCCAATGCAATTACATGTGGCACTTTGTGTGGCTTATTTGAACCTATTTTACTTCTATGTGAGTCTTGCTGTTCTGAGTGTGTGCTTTCATTGTTGAACGCATTTATTGGAAGTTGCTTAGGATAAAAGCTAAATGAAGGGCTTATAAACGCAACACAACTGTTTCAGAACGTTGTCTCTATTTAGGGACAAATCCACCAGTTCCAAGAAATGGAAAAATGTGTTGAACAACAGATTGTAAGACATCTGGTATTTCCTGGCAAGTTGACTCACTTGTTAAAAATGGAGAGCAGTGGTCTCTGGCATAAGTCTGGAAGAAATGGATTGTGGGTACAGAGATAAGATGAATTGCAAGAAACTGCACAAGGAATGCACACTGCACTTGTCCACTAGGTGGTATTACAGCACTGTCACAGAGGTTAATGTGAATCACTCATTTATTTTTTAGCTGTCACATACCTACAGTAGAATATAGTAAAATTCAATTACAATTGCTTTTAAGCCATCCTAAGTATTAGGAGCAGTGGACAGCTATGCATTCAGCATCCGGGGAGCAACTTCAGTGTCTTGCTCAGGTCTTACATGACAGAAATAAAGGCTATTTGCTTTACCCCTAGAGAGAGATCTGCTACTACTACACTTTGCATAATGAATTCAGTGCCATTTCAATTTCACTACTTTCTTTTTTACTTGTTAAGGATCAATAAGATTAAGGTCTAAGTTAGGCTCAAGACTTATTACGTTGTGGTCAGCCAACTGCGTGTGGGACTGACGCCCACTGCACATAAATTATATCTTATAGTATATCGTCATATAGTAAGTAGTGTCCGTAGTTTCTGTGAAAAGTTTACTGACAAAGAAGAAGACATGCTTTAATTATCCCCTAAAGGGAAATTACATTTTATATTTTTTACACACAGATCCAAAATACATGAGCATGTGTACAAACAGGACATCAAAGTCAAAGTATCTTTATTACACATGCACTAGAAGAGATGTCAGAGAGGGGGTTGCCTATAAAAGGCACTCCAAGCAGTTGGGGGTCAGCTCCTTTCTCAAGGGCACGTCAGCAGTGCCCAAGAGGTCTGGCACCTCCCCAGCTACCAGTCCACAGTTCATACTTGGTCCGTACGGGACTTGAAACGGTGATCTTCCAGTTCCCAAGCCCAGTCCCTACAGACTGAGCTCCTGTGGCCCCCAGAGAGAGAGAGAGAGAGAGAGAGAGAGAGAGAGAGAGAGAGAGAGAGAGAGAGAGAGAGAGAGAGAGAGAGAGAGAGAGAGATCTACTGCTGCTGTAGTTTGCATAATTAATTAAATTACTGTAGGCTATAAGAGGCCTGCAGTGCAATTTCAATTTTACTTCTTTCTTTTTTAATTGTTTTTTAATTTGTTTTGTTTTAATTTTTTGGGACAATAAGAATATATTAAGGGCCCAATAAGGCTAAACACTTCTTAATAGTAAATATAACTTGATTGACAATATATTGCACTATATATCTGTAATATACTATATATAACTATTTACATCCTAATATACGAATCAGGCTGTAAATAGTGTAGGAATAAATATATTCATTTTAATAAAAGAAAGAGGATGAAACTGATTTTAGAATTCAAGTCCAATATCTTTATTTGAATTTTGTGTTTTAAAAAAAAGAAATTAAAATGTGATTTAAAAAGTTTTATTATCTTCATGTTTATGATGTAGAGGAAGAAAAAAAAAGAAAACACTGGCCTGCAAGCTGCTGGCACGAACAGCCGTCCAATCCAATCCCTCTTTTGTAATACAAATAGACAGCCAGATGAACCAATCAGAATCCACGGTCTCCTGGGTCTGGACCAATTATATGTGGAATCGGCTTAACTGGGCGGGGACATTGTGGATGCGACGGACTGGCTCAGCAGCCATTGATGCGCGTTATTTCCATGAGGACAATCCGACGTTAATTCTTCTTTATTTGCGGTTTTCTGTCAGCTGGAGCCATGGTTTCTCACTCTCTCGCCCTGCCGATGATCTGCTTCACCACGCTATGGGCCCTGGTCGGCGTCGTGGCCCCGTTTTTAGTACCCAAAGGACCCAACCGGGGGTAGGTGGACTAGCTGCCGTTCATTTGCTGCAATTAACGTTGATTATTGAGCGTTTGCATTAATGATATACGCTGATGTTAATATTCACGTACGCAGCTATATTTAATTATCCTAAATCAGTGTTAATTCGCATTCAGCTGAATAGCATCTTTATGAATACACGAGCGTGATCGTGTGATGGAGGCCCTGAGCGTCATCTTGCGTCCATCCCAACATCCTCTGCTTCCTCCCATCCATCCCTTCTTCCCCCCCACCACACACACACACACACACACACACACACACACACACGCACACACACACGCAGGCACGCATTGCATGTGTCAAATCTTAACAGAGTGTAATAGACTTTGGTTTTCACTATGCAATATATGCGAAATAAAAGTGGAGTTAGTTAATTATTTATCAGAAATTGCTTTAAAAGTATTACCAATTAGACCAATGAGGACATAATGCTAAATGTCCTCTTCTGTTCGTTTTGAACTTTTGAAAGACACTTGGGCCTTCTCCAAGTGACATAATAGGCCCACATGACCTCACTGGAGTTATATTGATGACTGTTACATTTTGTAGTTTATTTTAAAACAGATTGGAAGAAAATAGAGGGTGATATGGATTCATGGCATGTGTGTTTTCTTTTTTTTTTAATTGTACCTTACTGTTAGCCAGTTATATGTATGGCACATAGACTGTTAACCTGGTTGCTTTTGTGGCATTATGTACATTTGTTTTTTATAATATTCATATTTAGTTTACTTGCGCTTCCTCTCTGTCTCCTCTGACAGTGTGATTGTTACCAGTCTCATCCTCACAGCGGTCTGCTGTTACTTGTTGTAAGTATAAACTCTTCTTATTTGTATTGAAGCTGCTGTCACGTTGCATGTCGCACGTGACGCTGGGTACAGCATATTATTATGTTATCGGCATAATGAAACGTTAAAATATTGCAAATTTAAAGTGCTTCCTCTAACATGGAGCTAGATTTGTTTCTTTATTACATTGCGAGAGAAAAAAAATGATCTGAGAGGGAAAAAAATGGTTGAGAGAAAAAGTTCTCACACTGATAGCAAAAAAAGCATTTTATGAGAGGAAAAAAATAAATATTTGAGAGAAAACGTTTTCATAGCGATAGCAAAAAATAAGATTTGAGTCTTAAAAAAAGTTTAAATATAAATTTGAAATTTTTCAAATTATTTCTGAGAAAAAAAATCTCAAAATACTTTTTTAAACTCTCAAATGTATATTATATGCTATCAGTGTGAAAAACGTTTTGAGAGAAACACTTTTTTTTAGGAGAAATTTTTTTCACACTGATGGCAAAAAATATATATTTGAGAGTTTAAAAAAGCCTTAAAATGCACCACTTAAAAAAAAGAAATGACAGTTACATTTTATCATGCTCTTTTCTACTGATATTTTCTTTTAACTAACACAAAAAGCTTTTCATGATATGTTGCAGCCTTTCGCGATATGTATATTATGTCAGTTGATATTGCCATGACGATAAAAACTAAATATATTGTTCAGCCCTACCTGCAGCTCTACCGCTCCTTTACTGAAACAACCAAGAAATTTGAAGAAAGAAGAAATTGAGAGCTGTGGACAGTAGATGCAAGATATTTAATAGTTTTTAGTTCATTTTAATGACTTTAATGGAGCACCAGGGGATAAAATGCACATTTTAATGATTGTGGGGGGGAAAAACTATGGAAACATTGAGCTTTTACTCAATCATGAAATTAACCCTATGAAACCAACAAGCTCATATAACCCTGATGTCTGTCTTTCAAATGATCCTAAACGAGTCCGGAAAAAAGATCTGTAGGACTGAGTTGTTGAAAAAGATCTTCATTAATGACATTTCTTGTCAACATGGCTATGCTAGAAGTAGTATGTGTACGCAGGAGTACCATTTCACCACCAGAGGGAGCCCCAGCTCCATCAGAGGGTTCCCTGAACCTTCATTTTCTTAAACTTTGAAGGTCCCATGACACAGTGCTTTTTGGATGCTTTTACATAGACCTTAGTGGTCCCCTAATACTGTATCTGAAGTCTTTTATATAGACCTTAGTGGTCCCTAATACTGTATCTGAAGTCTCTTTTATATAGACCTTAGTGGTCCCCTAATACTGTATCTGAAGTCTCTTTTATATAGACCTTAGTGGTCCCCTAATACTGTATCTGAAGTCTCTTTTATATAGACCTTAGTGGTCCCCTAATACTGTATCTGAAGTCTCTTTTATATAGACCTTAGTGGTCCCCTAATACTGTATCTGAAGTCTCTTTTATATAGACCTTAGTGGTCCCCTAATACTGTATCTGAAGTCTCTTTTATATAGACCTTAGTGGTCCCCTAATACTGTATCTGAAGTCTCTTTTATATAGACCTTAGTGGTCCCCTAATACTGTATCTGAAGTCTTTTATTTAGACCTTAGTGGTCCCCTAATACTGTATCTGAAGTTTCTTTTATATAGACCTTAGTGGTCCCCTAATACTGTATCTGAAGTCTCTTTTATATAGACCTTAGTGGTCCCTAATACTGTATCTGAAGTCTTTTATTTAGACCTTAGTGGTCCCCTAATACTGTATCTGAAGTTTCTTTTATATAGACCTTAGTGGTCCCCTAATACTGTATCTGAAGTCTCTTTTATATAGACCTTAGTGGTCCCCTAATACTGTATCTGAAGTCTCTTTTATATAGACCTTAGTGGTCCCCTAATACTGTATCTGAAGTCTTTTATATAGACCTTAGTGGTCCCCTAATACTGTATCTGAAGTCTTTTATATAGACCTTAGTGGTCCCCTAATACTGTATCTGAAGTCTTTTATATAGACCTTAGTTATAAACTGGTATTGCTAACCATGGCTAACCTGGCTAGAGCTAGTAAAAACAACGCATTCAACACAGGTGTGACGTCATTCCCAGCTTAATACTGAAATTTGTGAAATCCATGAAATAATATTTCTCATTGCAAACAAACAGAAGATGGGAGTCATTTTGACTCCCATCTTTCAGTTTCTGTCAAATTTGTTTGACAGTTTGATTGCTAACGTTAGCTCAGATGCCATTCCAGTGACAGCCTTTGTTGTGTTTGATTGCTAGCTTGTAGCCAGCAGTGAACCAACTTCGTTAAGTAGGTCTGTTTTTACTGTATTGACATTACAGAAGTCTCTCGTTAGCATCTTATATGCTACTTGTTGCAAAGTGAGGCGTGCACGTCTCAAATCTGATCTGGGCATTGGGCAGTGACAACGCACTATCAGGGTCCTTTGTGCATTTTTAGGGATCCCACGTAACTTCTAGGCAAGTCCCGCCCAATGAAGCAGCTTAATTGGTTGGGGTTAGGCCTTAACCTTGAGTTTAGGTTAGGATAGCTGATTGGTCAGGGGATAGGACCTGAACAAATCGGGTTCTGTTACTTAGCGTTCACATGGACGCCTGGCCAGTAGTAGTGTGTGAATGCACTTGAAGGGCGGGTCTTGCCTAAAAGTGGCGTGGGCCCCATAATAATGCATCCTTTGTAGATTCTTCCTAGCTGGGTCCTGTAATAGGAGCCCGACAATATGCCTGACTTATGTCCTGTAAATAGAGACAAAGCCTACACTGATCTTTTAATGTTTGACATACATTAAAACACAAGGTTATAACAGCATGATATTCATCACCATTATTGTAGAGACTGTGGACGTAAGCACTGGAAACTGCTTCAGTCCAGATGGGCCAAAGAACTACAGGCCAGAAAACTTCTGCTTCACTTGAACCATCTGCACAGTGTCTTGTTGTGTGTGAATTTGCAGTGGTAATGATGACAGCCAGGTTGTTAAGAAAATGTAGCTACATCTAACCAGATGCATTGCTTAAGTGTGTTATCTCACTTGCTAATTTTCAACACCTGTCCAGAAAGCAAACAACCAAAAACTGCAAAAAATGGTAGTAATAACAGTGCCAATTGTAAAAGTAATAATAACAATGCTTACAATAATAATAATAATAATAATAATAACAGTAACAATACTAATAATAAAAGGGAAAAGACAAAATACAATAATTTTACAATTTTTACAAAGTGGTTTCTTTTGCTATCAGACACGCAGACACAAGTGCTTTTGCTATCTTTACAGTTACGAGTGCAGTGAACGTTCAAAATGACGGCTTCTCCTGTGGTTTGGCCACTTGTAGCTTTCCCCAGAACCATTGTACCCCGAAATAACTTACAGAAGGACCCCAAAGCACTTAATCTGCATGCTGCTGTAATAAATTAGCACAGTTACACAACCTTTTCTGAGTGAGACTGAGAGAGTGAGCTCCTAGATGGCGATAAGTTCTGCCTTCTGCTTAGAAATGGTTAATTTTACAGATCACAGCAACTTTATACAATGTTGTGTCTGGCTTTTGTTTGATATCTATAGTTTCCTCTTAAAGGTGCCCTGCCACATGCATTTCATTACTTTGTGGTAATGTCTAAAGTTCTACCATGGCTACTGTAACATTATTTGTGGGAACAAATGCCTTGGTTACCTTGTTTCAAGCCATTCTAGCGTGGTATAGAAAGCCTGCAGGAAGACTCAGCTCGATGTGTGCCATCTCATTAATATTCAACGAGCTAAGCGGCTTGACTCTGATTGGGCGAGCTCATGAATAGTAATGAGCTCAGGCAACATGACGTCAGACTGACCAGCGTTGGTAATTGGTCTGATTTCTCCTCTTATTTCTTTTCAGTGGCTAGAGCTGACAGAGGAGGTAGCAGTTCATTTTCACATTCACGACATAACACAAACACATATGGACCTAACATATTTCAAAAGAATGCAAGTAAAAATGGTTTTGTGTGGCAGGGCACCTTTTAAAATGCTAAGTGAATTTAAGCTGTGCTTTTATTGTGAAGGGTAGACGCTGAAGAAGTGAAGCCAACGTTAATGCCAGCGTTTGTTTTCCTCAACCTTTATTGTGCGGCCATTTCGTTTTATTTACACTTTATTAAAATCCAATATCCAGCACTGTATATATATATAAGCTGACCTTTTGTTTGAGGATATGAATCATACATTGGGCCTTTGTATTAACAGAAGATTGAACAAAGTTGATAATCTTTTGTTTCTTTTTCTCTTTTCTCAGTTGGTTGATAGCCATTCTGGCCCAAGCCAACCCTCTGTTTGGCCCACAGCTGAAGAATGAAACTATATGGTATCTGCGCTACTTCTGGGAGTAGACCAGGTGAGTGTTGACAGCAACAGTATGGGATTCCTCGGCCCTCGTGCAAATTAAAAAATATATTCAATGTATCTCTCTAAGAGCAGTGGAAACAACAATCGCTGTCACTAAACTGTCCACGGTGACAAAAGTGACATTCAGGCGTGAATATTAATCAACTCCATGAACAAAATGAACTGAGTGAAATGTAAAAATTTAAAAAAATGGCATTTTAACGTTTTTTGAAAAGCATATTTGCTTTTTTTTTTTTACGATTGTTTTTTGGGCATTTTAGGCCTTTATTTACATAGGACAGCTGATGAAGCTGATGGGAATAACATGCAGCAAAGGGCCGCAGGGCGGAGTTGAACCTGCGGCTGCTGCGTCGAGGAGTAACAGCTGGAACACCAAGCCAAATTCAAGCCCAAATCAATTTATTTTGAAATGGGTTTATTTTAGTAAAATATCTCCGACTGCACTGTGGTCTTCCTCTATGTGATTACCTACCTGGCTTGACACATACGCTCGAGTATCACGCAAGAAATAGAGGAGACGACAAAAATAAAAATAAAAAAGCCAACCTTGTCCCTAATGATGCACAAGGGTTAGGTTCATTCCTGTTGTGCTGACGTCTGTTTTTCTCACTGTTCCAGGACTGTGTGACGTGCTGCCTCTCCTCGTTCCTATCATGTGGTTGGCTGGACTTTATTTCAACATAACTCTTAGCTGGTTTTTGTTTTTTAATTGTTTTTTTTTGTTTTTTTACTGATCAGAATGATTTCCAGTGAAACCGTTATCATCTATTAGGAGTAGATATTAATCTTCCATCTGTGAAATGTGCAATCTTTAGGTACTTTAGTTTAATTTGTGTTTGTTTACATTTTTGTGTCGCTGCCATCAGGGAACGTTGTTTTCTCCGTATTTGTATTTATTTTGACCCACGGACACTGATGTAAGCGTGTCGTAATTACCTCAGTGTCCGCACAGTCTTGTTATATAACTGTTATTATCTGTGATGTAATGTGTGTGTGTGTGTGTGTGTGTGTGTGTGTGTGTGTGTGTGTGTGTGTGTGTGTGTGAAGAGTTCATTACTGTAAGTGCTTGGACCGCGGCCATGAGAATCTCCCAAAAACCACGAAATTGAAGAGCGATTCCCTCCACTTTAGACCACTTCAGCATGAAACTCCCTCCCACACAGGTTCTCGTTGCCATGGTGATCTCATCGCCCAATTCAGTCAGTCCCTTTCCACTAGACCCCCTTTTGATGAAATCCTGCCCATTCATGCCAGCTTGTGTACAGATGTACTGTAGGCTGTAGTGTAGGGACATGTTCTTGGATTGAAGCGGCTGGAAGCTGCTGATATATTTGGCCATAATATCCACGTTCATCATTGTTCAAGTATTTTCCCTTATAATAAGCATGTACAGCAAATTCATCTTTTAAACTAAAAAGCTAAAGCTTTTCAGTAGCAGTGTAAATAGCTGCTTTTTAATGGATTCACATACCAGAAAACAAAACAATGAAAAGTGCATTTTACAAAACAAAACGTTTTCAAGACATTTTCAGTAGCTGTAATCTAATCTTGGAACTACATTCATACAGCATGTGCTGACTGTGCTGCCCTGTATGCAGGAGAGTGCACGTGTTAATCCGTACACATGCATTTGAGTGTGGAGCTTTGGAAGTTCGTGTGCATTGCCAGTGGTCGAGGTTATTTCTGTTGACTGTGGTGTCCTCTTGTCAGTGCAGCCAACCAATCAGACACTAGAATTTCTTGCCTATAGCGTTGATGTACCATCCTCTCCGCGGCAACGGGGACCAGCGAGCTCAGATCAGTTGATGGGTAGATAGTCTGGATCAACGGAAGTGTATTTCCAGGATATTCACCTCCGTTCTCTGTGGGTTGCAGTTCGGAAACAAAATGCGTTCTCTTCGGAAAACAACAACGAGGACAAGGCAGAACATTTTTACGGCATTTACAATCTAATGGCGTTTTTCCATTACACGGTACCTGCTCGCCTCGACTCTACTCGCCTTTTTTGGTTTTCTATTATGAAAAAAAGTCCCCGGTACCTGCTATCGGGGACTTTTCTTTAGTGTCACCTCCGTTGAGGTTCCAAGCGAGCTGAGGCGATACCAAAAGGTGACGTGAAAACCTGCAGACCACTGATTGGTCAGAGAGAATCGTACCTAATCACTGCATCCTGAACAAACCCGCCATTTTTAAGTAGTTTATCCTGTGGTGGGTTTTTTTGCTGCCTCCAGCTTCTTTTGAAACAAAATGTGTATTCTGGCTGGGGCGACAGCCACATGCTGAGAATCAGAAACAACAGTTTCCTGCGGCGTCGCCATAACGACCAGCCACGCCATCTCACGCATGAGGCGGTACTAGTGGAGTGGAGCAGGTACCATGTAATGGAAAAACGCCATAACTGGGACATTTTGGGACCGATTGGTGGGAGTGCTGTGGACCAAGTGCACACGGCGATACACTGGTAAGAGCCAATGAGGTTTCACCGTGGATACAGCTAGTTTAAATGGCTCACGTTACTGTATTGTGTGAATAATCAGCTTAATTTAATATTTCATGTAGCGTTTTCTTTTGCGAGGTGCAAACGTTTCACCAAAACAAGTCCCGTCCTGAGACTATTTTGCCGAGCCACCGTCATTGCGTCCAGAGCTTAGCACGGCCCAAGACGATTGTGATTGGTTTAAAGAAATACAAACAATCCAGAGTGGGTTTTTTTTCTCCTAACCAAGAATACATGTGTGGTGTCGCCAGACTTTACTACCCAGCGCTTGGAGATAGAGCTGGCAACGCGAGACTAATGGACAGAGAAACAGTACGGCAGCATGCTTCATAGTCTAAACATCCCAATCAGTTTGTCAGAAACTTAGTTACGGTCATGATGGTGTTGGAGGGCAAGTTGCCAACGCTGCCAAAGTGTGTGGTTCTTGGGTACATCTGTTTAACAGCATATACAGTATTATGTTTCCTCTTACAAAAAGGTTGCTTATTTTATCATTCACTTTGAATAAGATGCTGGTGTGACACACCTGCCTCCTCCTGGTTGCTTTAAGAGTCTCTGCTGCAAGCCTCTACCACAACTACGTCTCTCCCTTACACTTCCCCTTTTCCAACCCTGAGTCCCCTCCCTCCCCCCATCCTTCCTTAACACTGTCCCTCTTTGTCCTCTTCTCTAAAACCACTTTGCTTCAGCCAAAAAGAATCAAAATCAATATACAGCTACTTTTTAGAAAGACCAAATTGCTTTGTATCTTTTCCTCCAGCCCTCTTTGGTAGTTGTGGTGGTGGCATGCACCTAAAAGTGGATGCACAGCAGTGCAACGTACAGTTAGTTACACAAGCAAGGACCCACATCAGGAGCGTGAGCGCCTGTGATCACACCATGAGAGGGAGGCTTTTCTTGCCAGAATGATGGTATTTAGTTTGCCATTTCAAGAAAGCCAGAGCTTGTGGACTCATAAGTAGCTCAGTTGTTGGCAAAAGGTTTGGTAAAATATCAACACGCAATGTTAGCAATGTTGGTGCTGCCGGGGAGTCAATGCATCAGTCCTGTAACTAGGGCCGTCTTCAACTAAAGAAATTCTTAGTTCATATAATGCAATATAAATGCAGTCCATGGCATGTACCATCTGTGAAACAGAGTTTCTCCACCAAGAATCATGCAAAAGCACCACTTTAAATGTTGGGTTTACCATAAATGTACTCTTAAGTTTGTTGGAAAATAAATCATTCAGCATGAAAAAGCATAACAAAATAACTACACTGACTAAAGAAATTATAGTCGACTAAGACCAAAACAACCCATTAGTTGACTAATTAGCTAATGGGTCGATTTGGTCTTAGTCAGCCTTACCTGTAACTCAAGCTCAGTGTTGCGTTTAGGTCACTGGTGTTCAAACCAGTCAAGAGCACGTATAGTAAAAGCTGAATATGAGTATCAGTCAAGACTGGGGTTTTGCTCTCCGTCCAATTTTCTTCTGTCAAGCTTTCCAGCTATGAAGTGCTGGCTATCAGATGTACCCATAAACCCTTGTGCTTTGGTTTTGTTTCCGTCGTTGGTTTTGATTACATTCCCAATCCCACTCATAGCGCAACGTGCTGCAGTTAGTTGGCAAAAGGACATAGTCACATTCTCAGTGTCAATGAATCATCGGACAACAAATGGCAATGTTCTCGCCCGGCCAAACACGCTGAACTAAAGTAGCGGTGAACGCTCCACAACACGCTGGTGACGTGTGAACTGACCCGGGAAATGATTTTCTTTTTCTCACAAATCTGTTCAGTTCTTTTGGTAACTGGCTGCTGCGTATCTGTTAAATATTCCTGGCAACATAGATGGAGATAGTGCTAGAATGTTTATGTGTGTATGTGTTCAAATTCACCATGGTTACAAAATTCCTATATGCAACCTTGTATTGGTGTGAAGTAAATGCTTCTGTGTGAGTTGAACTGTAAGTGAAACACCCAATAAAAAAAATATGTCTCATACAAGCCTGCTGCTCTCTTGACATTGTGAACATTTCTTCTGAGTCGGCTGGAATGCATTTTGAATTGTGACTTATTAGACACACACATTACACACTTGACTTGGGTTTCAATGAAAACGCTACGTGTCCAAAATAAGATGCATGACTCAACTTAACCCTTTAAACTTATGCACACTGAATCCTATCTCACAAGGACACAATAACCATAGGCACATATCTTTATTAGGTTACAGGTTAATTGTGTCGCTTAGAGCAGTGATTCCCAACCAGGGAATACGTGGAAAGATCGTAGAGTAGCTCAGCTAATTTAAAAGAAATAGAAATTATGATTTGATTAAAAGACTATATAAGCTGTAACACCTAAACACAAGTTTTTGCAGTTATGTAAGAATCCTGGAAAACTAGTAAGCAAGCGAGCGCAGAAGTTGAAACCGGTAGTTAGCTAAAAGTAATGAATAAATGGTAGAAATAATTAGCAAAACGTGATGGTCAAACAGTTGAAATAGTAAGCTAAAAGTAACTGCTAAACAGTTGAAATAGTTAGCTAAAAGTAATGGATGAACAGTTGAAATAGTTAAAATAACGCATAAATGGTAGAAATAAGTAGCTAAAACTAGCTAAACAATTGAAATAGCTAAAAGTAATGGACAAACAGTTGAAATAGCTAAAAGTAATATGAACAGTTGAAATAGTTAACATAAAAAATGCATACACAGTAGAAATAAGTAGCTAAACAATTGAAATAGCTAAAATTAATGGCTAAACAGTTGAAATAGTTAGCTTAAAGTAATGGATGAACAGTTGAAATAGTTAGCTTAAAGTAATGGATGAACAGTTGAAATAGTTAGCTTAAAGTAACGGCTAAACAGTTGAAATAGTTAGCTTAAAGTAATGGATGAACAGTTGAAATAGTTAGCTTAAAGTAATGGATGAACAGTTGAAATAGTTAGCTTAAAGTAATGGATGAACAGTTGAAATAGTTAGCTTAAAGTAATGGATGAACAGTTGAAATAGTTAGCTTAAAGTAATGGCTAAACAGTATAAATAATCCTTTGTTACCTTAGATTGCTAAAATGGTTAGCTTAAAGTAGACCTACTTACTAAACTGCTCAAGTAGTTTGCTAAAATGGATAAACATACAGCAATCTAAATATTGACAGTTCATCAAGTATGAAAACATTAACAATTTCCACTTTTATTTAATGAATAATGTTATACATTTGGAACATAGGAATTGATGAAGGGGTACTGAGTTCATCTGGCAGGGCTGTGGGGGTCCTCTGCCCAAAAAGGTTGCGTGACATAGAGTCACGGCTAGCGTTCTGTGAGTGTTTGAGCAAAAGAGAAAATAAATATGGTGCATGTTGCCCTTCCTGAGGAATCTCATGCTGATGTTGTTGCACTGCCTGCGAGAGAGGCGGATGACTGACTGGTGAAGGACAAAGGCAGTTTGTTAAAGTTACCTTGGCAATCAAGGACAATGTTGACTCCCTCAGGCAAGATTTTAACAATGACACAGGGAGGCACCCATGCATGATTCACACAGTCATTCAGGCTCATTTTACTCACCTCATGTATCAGGCAGGTAAGAAACGGCAGAACTTTACAACACGGACCTCAAAATACACGCCTGCACAAGGGTCAATGTAAGATTTTTGACCATTCAAATACTCAAATTCAGGAACACGCTAAGAGGAAGATATTCTCACAATAAATTTACTTTTTTCTGAATAGGAAAACTGAAGGAGCTAGAAAGTGAAAGACTTTATGAGGTGAGATACATTTTCCTGCTTGTTGGTAAGATGATCTGTTTTTAAAGACTGAAACTGATGTTGTGTTGTGGTTGGTGTTGCTGGACTGACCAACAAAGCTGGTAATTTGAGCAAAAATTCATCAATACATTTTAATGTTTTACCGACAAAACAAAACAAGGATTCAGAGTTTCTTATAGAATTTCATTGAGGCCAAAAAGACTTAAAAACATAATTAACATACGGCCTTAACAGAAACTGTACATTTAAATGAAGAATTGATTTGCAAATAAAAATGCAGTTTTGTTTTTTTACTAAAGACTTTTCTGTGATAAAGATGGATAGCACTAACCTACTGGTATCTAATGTTTAACAGGCATTTGTCTAACTGCAAAGCTGCAGATCCGGACCAGTTCCAGTCCAACCTGCGCCACCTACAGGCAAACAAAGTCAGTAAGACCGCTATGGAGCTATATCCTTCAAAATCCACTTTTCTTAGGATATCATTTTTTGTCTAGTAATTTGAATTTGAAATGGGAGGCAATGATAATACACACTGCTGGGTGTTACATTTTTTTAAAGTTGCTTTTTTGTTCTAAAAGCCTTTTAAAATGTCAATGTCAATGTTGTCGTACACATCGTACGGCCAGAGATGCCGCTTTACAGCGAGCTCTGAGGAACTTCCTTTTTTCTCTCGAGGCATCGACAACACAGCGGAGAGGTTAGGCTCTCCCTGTCAATACACGTGCTAAAAAGAGGTTTGGTTTGCTAATGTTTTAAAGACAACGTCGAAATATTCACACACGCACAAACAAACGCACACGCTTCGGATGCCATCAAGCGGGATCTCAGGTCGTCAGTCATTCACTGACCAATCAGCGTTCATTAGCAGAATGCTAGCGTGTTATGTGCAACTGTTCCTGTAAGAAATCAAAAGGACATAAGTGCTCGTTCATTCAACTTTTGACCTATAATCAATGTTGAACTTGCAAAAACTACAATCAAAGCTGAGATTTCTCAACGACAATCAGGCTAAAGGGACAAATTTAGCCGTCTAGCTCCATAGACCGCCATTCATTTGGCACTCGCCAGCGATCACCCCTAGTGGACCTCTGGTGGAACTGCAACCAAATTTGGTACAATGGGGCTTAAAGGGTTGGTTTGGAGTAATTTCACCCTAGGGTCCTTTGCACCATGACCTCGAGTCAAACACGTATTTTATGTCAGTTTTTGCTGTATTTTTAATCAGGAAGACATGCGTTAATTGTGATTTAATGAGGTCTAAATATCATTCTTGCCTTAAAATACTTGTTTTATCAGTGTTAAATTAAATAAATGTTCCATTGTTAAACAAAATAATGGCGCAACGTGTTGAATGTGTACCTACAGGCTCAGCACTGTTGTTGTGCTGGATTATGATAATATTACTGTATATTCAATAACTCTCACTGCATTATTACCGAAGAGGGAAAAAAACACCCATCCATAATTCACAGAAATGAGTGGTGGTGCGGCGCAGTCACAGTCTCAGCAGCTGCAGATTAATTAATGAGTAAACAGCCCATAAAATCAACATGACATTTTGAAAAAGCGACAGTGTTTATGTGACTGATTGCCAAACAGAGTGATAGGCTTCGCTACTGAGAAGGAAAGATAATGGAGTGAGGACCGAGCCCACTTATTGTAAATGGCGGTATTGTCCTTTATGTACGATACTGTACATCCAAGCCTTTGGTCTAAAGGTCTGTTTAAACAGATGAATGCCAATGAGTATACATAATTTAATAGCACGCACAAAAACAGCCTCCAGGCCTACACATATAACTGACAGACGCAGATAAATGCACAGCCCACAGCTTATCTTCTGTAATATTCATAAATTGTGGCTTAATGTGCCATGACAACCTGCTTTACTCCAAGAGTACATTAACAATCTTTATGCAAACAGCTATATGAGCTGGCCTACATAACACCAGCTCTTATATGAAGGAGGGGTTTCTTTTCATCACTAGGGAGCAGCTGCAAGCCTGCTAATGCATAATTTAATCCCTCAATTTAAATATTCAGTATATTTAAAAGTAGACCCTGACAGATGCAGGATTTCTAGGCTGATAGCGACTGTTTTTTTAATTAACATATAGCATAGACATTTTGATAAGGAGTTATTAAAGCATTGTGATTAAGATGTGTACTGAAGTGTGGACACTGAACAGCTAAAAAAGGAAATTCAGAAGCATAACATAGATAATAAAATAGATAGATATAGACAATTCATATAGATAAATAATCATCAGTAATGTGAATATGGGACTATATGTGGTCAGAGGCAAATGGATAGAGCAGCTAGAACAGAAAATCATTGGGATACACAGCCCTATAAACAACATCACCAACACAACAATAACTTTAGATGGGGTAAACATAACTCAAATACATAAAAATGGAACCTTTTAAAAAAATTAATGCAATCTTACTCTCAAATATATGATATGTGTGATGATATTGGCTGCCAGGAGGATGTAGGACGTGTTCTAACATAGATATATTGTTATGATAAATAGGTCTACATTTCAATTCTGCATTTCTCATTTTTATGAAATTAATCTCAGTTGCCAACATACTATGTGTACCTAAAGTGTACTAAAGCAGCCATGCAATAAAACCTCCTTTCATTAAGTTATATTTTGTCCACCAAATTATCAATAAGGGAAGATTTATATATCTGTTCTGTCCAAATATTCGGACACATTGTAGACTATTTGATGCTTTGGCAACATTGTTATTAAATATTTCATGCCAATAAAGCCACTTAGTAGCCTATATATGTCTCAATAATCTTCACATTTATCAAAAAGTTAACCATTAAGATGTAAGTTTAGGAAAGAGCAGCTTTGTGGTCGCTTTTACGTTGTGGTTAACTGGCTGTGGAGGCCTCCTGCCGGGATCTGCTGCTCCGTGTAATGTCGGTATGGAGTTGAAGCGGTTTCAGCGGGGCTCTGCGGCTCTGCAGCAACCCGAAACAGGGCCGGGTTCAGCGGGTTCACACAGCTTCAGACGTCCTTAAAGACGGGTCGATTGCCCCCGCCCCTGTCACGACGCCGTGTCGTAGTTACAAACTGTAGTTGTTTTCACCGCTGGCTCTAATGTGGGTCAAGCTAGCAACAGTCAGGTAGCACCAAACCGGAAATACGGTTGGGTGCTTTTCATAATAAAAACAACACAGACCAAAAACGAGCCTACAAACTATTTCATGTGCAGTAGGCCTATGTTGTAAAAAAATAATAATAATAGACAGACAGACAGACAGACAGATAGATAGATAGATAGATAGATAGATAGATAGATAGATAGATAGATAGATAGATAGATAGATAGATAGATAGATAGATAGATAGATTTGATCTCAATAAAATGGCACAGCACCGAATATAAATTAAATATTAGGATATAATATACATACATTCAATATACATGAAATAATAATAGGATAAAATACAAGAACAAATATTTGAATATATACAAGTTGGGAATACAAAAAATGTGCAACTGCTTAAATAGTATGATAATATGTAGATAAACCTATTGCAAAACCAATTTAAATGGAATATGACATCCTACAAAAGTCCATTTGGTATTCCAATTGGCAACACTAAATGTTATTGTTGTTATCGATATTAGGGATACACCGATTATCGGCCCTGGCCGATTATAGAATAGAATAGAAAGCCTTTATTATTATTATACACAAGTGCAGTACCTGTGCTACAAGACTGAAGCAACCCTTTTACAGTGTCAACAGTAACAGTGGTGCACAGTTCCTTAGAGACTATATATATATATATATATATATATATATATATATATATATATATATATATATATATATATATATATATAATAGTAAGAAAGATAAAGGGTTTGTATACACATACACATTACGCAAATAATATAGTTATTGGTGCATCAAAAGTCCTGAGTGTTAAATATTGCACAGTAATGAGATTAAATTATTAAATATTAAATATTGCACTGTAATGAAATTGCACAGAATTCCAGTGAAAGGGAAGAGAAGTTTAGGGTCCCCTACTTGAGCTGCTGCCCCCGCAACCCAATACCGGATAAGCGGATGAAGATGGATGGATGGATGGATGGAGAATTCCAGTGTCTTTTTAGATATTACATATAAGTATTGCACAGTAGGTGGGAAGTAGAAAGTCCGGTGGCGGGGGTAGGCTGTGAAGTGAAGTCAGTACATGAGTTCAGTCTGGTTATGGCCTTTGGGAAGAAACTGTTCTTGAGTCTGTTAGTCCTTGTTCTGAAGCACCTGTAGCGCCTTCCTGAGGGCAACAGGTCAAGCAGATCAGAGCCGGGGTGGGAGCCGTCCTTGATGATGTGTTCTGCTCTGCTGTGGCAGCGGGAGGTGTAGATGTCCGTCAGGGAGGGGGGACGGGAGCCTATGATCCTTCGTGCTGACCTTACAACCCTCTGGAGCCTCTCCCTGTCTGCCGCGGTGCAGCTGTCGTACCATACTGTGATGCAGTAGGTCAGCAGGCTCTGGATGGACGAGCGCTAGAAGGTCGGCAGCAGGTTGGAGTCCAGGTTCCTGAGGACCCTCAGGAAGTGTAGCCGCTGTTGGGCCTTCTTGATCACCGCTGTGATGTTGTCTGTCCAGGAGAGATTTGGCAATTTGCAGATCATCTGTATCTGTCTTTTGTTTTTTTTCTTACATATAACCGATAAAGTTAATTAATTTAAAAAGTGCCCTACTTTGGCTCCACTATAGCTCTGTGTCTTTCCCTCTGCTTCGATTTCTCTCAACACTTAAGTAGTTACATATATTATTTTGAAATGGACATTTTCTGTAGCCTAGTTAAATTTAGAATTTTGTGAATGTGAAATATTTTTAAATCAAGTTATCATTTGTCATTTCTAAGCACTAACATCATAGAAACAAAATTTGTCATTTGCATTTAACCTATCCTGTTCAAAGGAGCACCGCCCGCGGACCAACTCCAGTTCTTTTGCCAGTTTCTTTTGATCAAGGAGCACTTTCATCACTTGGAACTGTTACTAAAAGGTATGCAAGCCGACCTTACCGATAAGACTGACTGACTGACGTGCATGTCGTTTCCAAATTTCTTTGTTTGTACCCGTCTAGACTACAAAGCAACCGCTCAGTTTTCAAAATAAAACGGAGGCAGCACATAGCAGCGTTTCCAAATGTCTTATTTTTAGGGAATCTGTAACGCCGGAGTAGTGTGAACACGAGGCGTAATGAGGCAAAAATATATTTGTTTTCAAACTAAAAGCGTTGTATAGTGTAAATGTAGTCTAACAAGAGCACTGACATTACTTTCATGTTTTGGGTGTTGGGAGGAAACCTACGCAAACAGAGAACATGCAAAATCCACACAGAAAGGCCCTTCAAGCTTGCAAGTATTTTTAAGCTTTCTGGTCAGATTTAGCAAAGTTAAATATAGACTGAAGATCAAAGATTAATTTATTCTGTTTCAATCGCAATTCAAGCCATACAAATCAACTCCTATAAAACAAGGCTAATTCAATACCTTTACTAATAGCAATACCAATACTTGGATATCTGGTAAGGAAAACCAGCACCATCAGCCAATAGGAAAAGCAAATTTTAAACAAAATATGCAGAATTCAAATACTTTGCACTAAAATGTCAAGATTTGGACCTGAATCCATCTACAATGCCCATAGACATTGGTATAAAAAAAAAAAAGGTTTATTAACAAACAAAGATCACAAAGACAAGACAAATAATAATAATAATAATAATAATAATAATAATAATAATTGATAACTTGTAGTCTACATGTATACTTAAATACAATCTCCAAAATCAGAATTAAAATTAGCTTTACTGACAATGTGCACACCATAGAAAACAAATAAAAGACAATGTTATTTACACAGAAAAGGAAAAACAAGAGCAACAAGACATAAAAAACTATGTAGATATAAATATGAATAGCCTATATATATATATATATATATATATATATATATATATATATATATATATATATATATATATATATATATATATATATATATATATGTAAACAACATTTGCAAACAGTAAGACTCCCGCTATTACTTACAAGAGCATGGGCATAAAAAGGGTATTGGTATTATTTTAGTATATCAATCTTCAATTCAGATTTTGCCTTTTCCTCAACGCAACTTTTATTTTGAAACTCCCGGCTAGAAATCCGGCACACTAATCTCTCGAGATTGACAATTAGTCTACGGGATTATTCGTGAACTCAAATGCCCTCAATCCGCCGATGAGAGCTGCAACTGCTTTTTACAGCTGACACACTTCCACTTTCGACCAGGTCAGTCACTCACAGCTGCTTTTTGTACCTTTACAGTCCGCTGAGCGATGAAATATGTAGCTAATTACTGCGTAAACAACAACACTGGTACACAACAACAACAACAACAACAACACAGAGCACCTTAAACCTGCGCAAGGCATCCAGCCGAGCGAACCCACGCCCTCCATGTCTGTTTTTACGTTGTCGTCTTCCTTTCTGACCCTCAAAAGTGAATTTAAACCGCGCGGGGCCTGTAGAGAAAGTGTTTGTATTTGTGAGCTCTGCGGAGGACGCCATAGGACACACACAGAGCTGCAATTTACAAGACTGTAAAACTTTATTAATAAAAGGAATTAGCTTCGGGGGTTGGGGGGGGAGATGAGAGCTTTCATTCTCCCACCGTATCATCTCCAAAACGTTAAGCTTCCAATGGAGGGAGGGAGGGAGAGAGAGACACGAGGAGGAGTTGGTGGTGGTGAAGCAGGCGAGAGGGGAGGGGAGGGGGGGGGTCGGGGTGGGGGTGTGAACAGTCCTACAACCATCTTTTCTGTCCCGTTTATCCGCCATATAGGGCCCGAGCTCACGACTGCTGTGAACTAACTTCCTGCATGTGGCTGTAGGTGAAATGGGATTTTATGGTTGAGCGGGCGCTGCTGTCCACGCGGGCTCTTCTCATGTGTGTGGATGGTGTTTAATAATCTCATCTGGAGAGGCCGAGGCCGACATTTTACCCCGGTCCGGAGGAGCCGTACGTCCGAGGGGACATCCGAGGACACGCGATAAGGTAAAGCCCATCTCACATATCTCTGCTTAGTCAAATAAATGCGCATTCACATCAAGTTTAAAGACTGTAAAGTTCCAAATGGAGAGGAAACAATAGCCTTTATGTACGCTTTTAACGATATTCTGTGATAAAAATGGCCACTTTCACATGGATAATACATACAGTAGCATGCATGGCACACTTGACTTGGAGTATTTCAATGCGTTATATCCTAGGATGGAATATGAGCTTGGTTCCAGGAAACATTGTTTTAACATATTATAACATATGTAGTCTATATTTTAAAAGTACTGGCTCGTCATACTTCTATTAGCCTACATTTTTTGCATATTTTGCATATTAACTATATTCTTGCGCATATCATGGACGATTCAATTGCACCATGTGTTGTTGTTTTTTTTTTTTTTATCCTTGCTAATTTTACAGTTTTATGGTGATAAAGCTACATTTTCTACCGAGAATAACTTGCCTGGGCCTGTAACATTACTGCCACCGATCGGCACTTAAGCACCTGCAGGTGGACAAACAGCAGCCAAAACTTGTTGTGATTTATTCCTCGCGTCAACTTTAATATTTCACGGACATCCGACTTGGCGTGGCCACAAAACAGACTTTATGGAAGCATGTAGCAGCAGCAGTTAAACGGTGAAGCCCATCCACATGCTCAGAAATCGGCCGTATTAACTATTAATATTGGACATCCGGCGGCACTGCCAGCTGCGCCCCATTTTTATTGTTGTCTTGCGCTGGAAGGATTCCTGTTGTCTCGGCTGCTGGATACTCCGCGACGCGTGGTTTCTGCTTTTGGTAGGAATTTATGATTTAATTTTGAAATAATAATAATAAAAAAAAATGCAGGGCTTGTGAATGTGCATTGTGAAATAGAAAAGAGGGTCTGGATGTGGAAGTGCGGCTCCTCGCCCGTGCTGTGCCATGCGGGACACACTGCTGGCTGCCACCATGGCACCTTCTTCTCTTCCCCGCTCTGGCTCTGTTGTGCTATCCAGCTGTGCGGACACACAGCACCGTCATGCCCCGTCAGTGCTGTTGCACTGCTCGGTTCACCGGGAGATTGACGCGACGCGCACCGCATGGACAGCTAGGGAAGCGAGGCGATACAGGGGGCGGCACACGGGGGGCACTTTTGCTTTCCTTCGTTACGGGAAACTGAGCTCCAAGGACAAGGAGAGGAGAGACGGGGCGCATCCGGGTTGTATTGAGGGGGCTGTTCTTTTCCTTTTTCCCTTGCTGGGATTGAAGTTTAGTGTATTTAATTAGACGAGAAGGAGAGATTTCCCAGGCGAGACGGAGCTTTGTCCGCCGCCCAGATTTTTGGAGCTTTAATTTGGCAAATTGGCCTCCCAGACAGTCAGACCGCCCCCCTCCCTCATCCCCATCCCCCTGCTCTCCCGTCTCCTCCTCGCTGTTTTCGGGCACACTCTCCGCCATCACAGCCTCTTTATGGACCCCGGCCTAATTTACTTTTTTTCCTGTCGCTCGTTTCTCCGCGCGTAACATCCATCCATCCGTTACGGACGGTGCTGTCTTCTTTCATACTGGAGATCTTTTCTTGTCTTTTCTAAAGAGGCCGCCAGCTGTTAAAGGTCTATTGTCTGGTCAGACACTCATGCTCTAAATTTGCATCATGGTCAACAGTCAGCATGACTTGCTCCCATATTCAAAACTGTGTTTTCATGTCTGAAATTGTGACTTATAATCAGCTTCAAAACACCTTGTTTATTTTGAAAGTTGTTATACAAACACAAGTTAGTGTAGAGATAGGCGTACCATATCTTATAGCAACACCACATGTCATTAGAAATACATAGAGATAGGCATGGTGTTATTTCAGTTCGCTTAAAAGCTGGTTTGATTTGCATTGAGAGATGATCTTATGGAAAGTTCCCCATGCTAATCTCTATGTATGGTGAAGGTTATGTGATGATGTGGCGGGGTCTATTTTTATTCCAAAGGCCAAGGGAACTTTATCAGGATGCATAGTATCCTGATCCATGAAATAACTGGCCTTTAAAAATAAAACTCTGCCTGCTTCGATGGGAATTTAACATATGGGGGTGTATACTTATGCCCCCTGTATTTTAAGGAAGAACATTTATGTATTTACAAAACATTATTCATTTTTTCAGTTTTTTTTATTCCTCTTTTTAATCAACTTTAGCGTGGGTGTGTAAAGTTATGTGTGTGTGTGTGTGTGTGTGTGTATATATATATATATATATATATATATATATATATATATATATATATACACACACTGACCCCTGATAGTGATCCCATATTACAAAGAATACTATAAATAAAGTCATATTTCTACCACAAACGCATTATATTACCCTGCTGAAATGTAGTAGAGCTGAAAGGATTAGTTGATTAATCAGTTAGTTGTTTGACAGAAAATGAATCAAACTATTTTCGATCGACGGTGTTCGTTGTTCCAGCGTCTCAGTTTTGAGGATATGCTGTTTTTCTTTTGTCTAATGTGATAGCCTAGTTAAAGGTATACCTATAGACTGTTGGTTGAACAAAATAAGCAACTAGAAGTGGTAACCTTGATTCGTCAATGATAAAATAATCGAACACTGGTAGGTACATTATGGTGTGATATGCATCCATTTGAATACCCTGCCCTGTTTCAGAGCTGTTACATAACAAGCTATTGCAATGCTATGGGGTCATTTCTTTTTCTGTGCCCACAGAGTGTTTAGGATAATTCCTCCAGTGCATTACTAATACACTACTACAAGAGTCAGTTGTGAGTAAATGTATGGCGGGAAATGACTAAATAGGTTTTAAGGATGAGGCATGTGTAAATTTCATCGAACAGTAAACGTAACATTTCTTAAAGAGCAATTGTTTTTGATGAGGACACAAATAATACAGCCAAAATTCTACTTCTAGTTGTATGTGTAGTTGTGAGGCTTTTAAGTGTAGTTTGTCTATATAAGTGAAAGTAAATCCTGCACACATGCGTGAACCACAACCGTTCCGCACTGTGAATGTAAGCATGCATGTATGTATTTGTTACATAAGCTGCCGTTGTGTAGGCATCCACTTTTTCTTGCCGCCTTGTTTACAGAAAGTGAAATGGATCGTTGTCTGAACATAAAGACAATGGTTATTGGCGGTTATTGACCCACAGTAGTTTATGATGAAGCAATTTACTTTAGTTTCCCCATGTTGCGTTACGGCGAACTCTGCCTGTGTGTTTATGAGCACGGAGACCTTTGGACGAAGCCTATGTTGACCCATCACACAGTAAATGATAGCAGGATTGTTATTGCACGAAGGCACATCTGTCTCCTATATCAGCTGGAGTATGAACAAGAACATGAACCTGCTTGTGTGCATCAGTTTCCTCCATGTAAACATACCTCAACAGCAAAGAAGCCGGAGGAGTTCTGTAGTTGGGTAAAGGAGACTTGAGCAAATGATGACAGTGAGATGTATATATTTATAGGGGCATGCAGTAGTTGGACAAATGTGGCTCCTTCTCTGACAGAATAATAGCTGATAAAATGAGATGAGCACTAATTTATCAGCGTTTAAAATGTCGAGGTACATTCACAACAATGTGCACAATTTTCTTTTTTCCATGGTTGCCAGGTTGAGTGACTTGTTTGGGTTAGGAAACGGTGTGCAACAGTGTGAATCCGTGTGCAACGGGCTTTATGATATGGTTTCTCTCGTTTGGTGGGTGTGTCAGAAGGCAAGGCAGCTTTATTTGTTTAGCACATTTCAGCAACAGGGCAATTCAATTCATTTTTGTTGCATATTTCCTATATTCTTGCACATATGAAAGACGATGCAATGGCACCGTGTGTTTTTATCTTTGCAAACTTTACAGTTTTATGGTGATAAAGCTACATTTTATACTGAGCTAAAACAATAAAAACAGATATATAATAAAAGTTACAGTGCAGTGTAAGAAATTAAGCATTAAAGAAATTAACAACCATTTAAAGAAAGGCAACATCAAATAGAAAGGTCTTCAGCATTGATTTAAAAGAACTAAGAGTTGCAGCGGATCTGCAGGTTTCCGTGCGTTTGTTCCAGATATGAGGAGCATAGAAACTGAACGCTACTTCCCCCTGTTTAGTTCTGACTCTGGGGACAGAAAGCAGACCTGTCCCAGATGACCTGAGAGGTCTGGGAAATGTATTTTGCGCGCGCACACAACAGGATGTCCAATGCACCACCGCTTCAGTTTAAATGAAGGTGTTGCTACGGTTTGTCGGTGCAGAACCATAGACTGTTAATATTAACTGAGGTCAATGTGCAGAACGCACCCCCAAGGACAGAAGTACAGATAGAGAAAATAAATAAATAAATAGTATATCCGAATAGAAATCAAAACCATATGAGAGTAATTCAACTCAAAATTACAGTGCAAGCAATAAAAGTAATAGGGAAGTGATATAGTAGCCGCAATGGTAGTAAAGTATATGTAAGGTAATACCATCTACTATAATGTACACCAGAATAATATATAATTTAATAAAGCACTTTTCATACATATTCATACAATGTAACATCAAGTGATTCACAGAAACCACACAACCCGATAAGTGGCTTTGTACCTAATAAAACACTCGATAATTACAGCATTCACGGAAAATAATAACAGGAGCTAAGGGAACACTATCATAAATATCATCATTGTACAGTGAAGAAACACCAGATGCAGAATTAGAAATGGATACAAATTTCATCTTGGTATATACTGTACTAACATACACCAAGAAGCAGAACGGGCTAAAATACATGAATAGACAGATACATGAATAGATATATAAATCATTAAAGCTTGATCAGAAAAAGTAGGTCTTAAGATTTCTTTTGATAGTAACAGCATCCTCTGCTAAGACACTGTCACACATTTAACATAATACAGTATGTGCTAAAGAGCTCAACAGCGGCTGTCCACTTTTTGAACCGCTCTGGTCGCGGAAGTGATTTTTTTATTTTCCCCATTCAATATGTCCACTGACTGACTGATGCTTATATAAAGACTGAGTTTGAAGTCTGGAACCAAGCCAACCAGCTATGAGGTGAATCGTGACCATAACATTTGATTTGACTCAAAAGAACATTTTGAAAACGGCAGAAAAGGCAAAGAACAAGACTGTGTACATAAACGATCATAGACTTTCTCGCTACTTCTATATGGTTAAAACAACATGGCTAATAATTTAACTCCTTATGGGAAAAAAGAATGGGATTTTTATTCCAGGAACCACACTGTTGAGTTCTATAAGATATATAAGGGATACTATATAGCATAACCGAGTAGAATAAAAACTGTAATCTAGTTTGATTAGGAGGATACCACTGAGGAGCAGCACCTGAACAAGTTTTACTATTTCAAGCCAAGTACTGACATAGAATGCCTTACTCCTCATGTACGCTGCCAGTGTTTTCTATCTGAAACGTTACTATAAAGATGTAAATTTGTGGCTCGCCGGGATTCTAACATTCGTTCCAACCGTTTGCTATCTACTTCAAAACGCTCTGTGTCTGACAAATGTTTGTGTACACAGCATGTTGGTAGCTGGCTTGCTCTTTGTGCCAAATACCAGTTTTCCATGTGGCATGCCAAGGCAGTGTCATATCCGCCCAGCCAATCCTCATTTCCTCATTCTTGTTTGCCTGAGGTCAACCCACAGAGAACGTATCATAGCATTGTTTTTGAATTGCTGAACCCGTGTGTGTGTGTGTGTGTGTGTGTGTGTGTGTGTGTGTGTGTGTGTGTGTGTGTGTGTGTGTGTGTGTGTGTGTGTGTGTGTGTGTGTGTGTGTGTGTGTGTGTGTGTGTGTGTGTGTGTGTGTGTGTGTGTGTGTGTGTGTGTGTGTGTGTGTGTGTGTGTGTGTGTGTGTGTGTGTGTGTGTGTGTGTGTGTGTGTGTGTGTGTGTGTGTGTGTGTGTGTGTGTGTGTGTGTGTGTGTGTGTGTGTGTGTGTGTGTGTGTGTGTGTGTGTGTGTGTTGCTCGATGTTTCATCATAGCCCCACATGAACGGATCAGGAGTTTGCACTGTGGCCTCCTCTCTAAAGGAGTATTGGTTACACAAACATTAGGCTAACTGATGCAGAGTGGCTCCACAGGCAGGGTAGATCTCATTGGTGGAGTTTAACCGTATTGGGTGGAGCCGAAGAAGCTGCTCTTTAGAGGGCGAGTTAGCTAGGTTATAGGATAATGCTGGCAATAATCTGCGTTTTTTTCTTCTTCTTATTTTTGTCAAGAAATCCCATTTCCAAAGACCTAAACCAACCATGACTGATATATCTTCTTCCTCTGTGCCGTAGAGCTCCATTGTTAAAAACACATCAGTGAGCCACACTGTTGCTCTGGGTTCCTTCAGTACCATGAACACACACATTGTAGTTTATTCTGACTCCACACACATCGTCCTGCTGTCCCAAATACTTAATACTATACTAAATACTAAAGCACCAAATGTGAAATAATCCACGGCTGGTTAAAAATAGTCCCCAACGCATGCACTATTTACTCCCGTTTCTGCTTCTATTTGATATTCATTTAAAAAAAAATAAAAATAAAAAAGTTGTCACGCCTTGGCATCAGATACCAACGTACACGGCACTCACATGCACGTGTGACCGGAGCGGCTATCAACGCAAACAACAGAGAAGCTCAGATTACACACACACAGAGGGAGTGTGTTAATTATCTGCTCAGGACGCCCTTACACTGCCATATATTTACATAGCAAATAGTTTATTAACTGTACAATATGTCATTTTCTTCTGCTATGAATGTAAACCACAGACTCTACATATTGTTTTTACAGTCTACGGTGTAAGTTGCAGGTGATCATGGGTGTTGTTGTCCTCATTGTTAACCACCATTGGCGATTGAAATGTAACCGTTGACAGACGAGTGAATGTATTTTATTCACGTTAACGTTTTATTCATGTAATTTTATCCTAATAGTTGCAGTGTATTCTCACATCGTTTACTTACATTGTGTTTGTAGTGGTAGCTAGACCAGTTAGCGGAGTTAGGGTTCTGGTTTTGAAAATGTTTTTAAAAAGATTTTTTAAAATTATATTATTGGAAATATTTGGTATATTGTAAGTACACAATTCAACAAAAGATTTACTATAGGTATAGTCGGTAGACTATGTACAACACATGGTGCTGAAATTACTCACGCTAGTTGATCATTTTCCACATATTCATCCACAAATCCTTTGCTACTCTACACAGTCAAATTCAAGCTTTTTTCTACTGCATAAAAGCTTCTGTGTTTGCTATTTGAATTGCTCGTTGCTGGCATGTAATTCAGGAAATGATATGTCCGACATTTCTGGCGGCAGCAGTATGTTTTTCATGTTGCATAAAGAGGTGTATTATTAGAAAAAGTAGCCAGCTAAATAAGCAACAATAGCCACCGTGGCTGAACAGACACAAAAGAACATCTTTAATTATGTTTAACTTTATAACACAGAATACAAGAACAAAAAGTAAAAAAACAAAACAAAGAAATATATAAATATATTTCACAGATTACTTTTAATGCAAAGATTTCTGTTGAAAGGTTTAAACCAGTGCGTTACTCTAAGGAGAAGACATTTAAAAGCTGTCATCTCTTCTTAATGTGCCGATCACACAAACTGAATTTAATGAAAACAATATAGCTGTTCCACATCTCACGCTCTTAACTCAAAACATCTTATCCTTGTACATCTCTGTGCTGTAACCATGTGTTTACATCCACTGTTTTATTGCTATATAATTCAGATTGTGTCCTCTGTTGAACCCATGTCTGATTTTCCCTCCTCCTCTTCCCCCGTCCAGGCTGGGAGGCTGAGAGCTGCAGGGCTGCGACATGTGAAAGGAGCTCCACCCCTTGACCCTCTCAACTCTCAACTTCAGGTAATAGATTACATCCTCGCTGCCTCTTCCTCTTCTGTCACCTTCCTACTTTTCTTTCCCTTTTGTGTCTCCTCCTTGATGTCGCTCAGCTCTGAACTTGGTGTGTGTGTGTGTTTTTTTTTTCCCCGCAGCAGAACTCACTTAAACCGACGTTGTGACCGCGACCTGACACCATCCTGCCTCGGGCATGCCTCAGGTAGAGTAGGAACACCTCGCTGAAACACCGTCTGTCGTTCTCTGCACAACCCCGTCACCCGTGAATGATACTCCTTGTGGTTTCCCTGTTGGATTTCTGTCTCACTCTGTGTCTTTGTTTGTGTTTCTTCCCTCGCAGCCGGGTATGAATGGGATGGAGCCTGCGTTTGGCGAGGCCTACGGGGGACACAGGGGTCTTCTGAGCCCCTACCCACTGGCCATGTCGCCACAAGGGGGCAGGACTGAGTACGACCAGGTGAGACAACGCGCCGCAAAGTTTTCCGAGTCACATAGTCTATATACACGACGCTCCACTTCTGGGATTGCTCTGTTGCTGCCGGTTGTTCTTCTTTTCGGCCGGATGTCCGTCACCTTCCGCTTTCTTCTGCGTGTTGCCGTTCTAAACTCCGGAGGATTTCTGAGGACTATGGTTACCTGGTCCAGATCTCTGCAGGGTAAATCCAGACAGCTAGCTAGACTATCTGTCCAATCGGAGTTTTCACGACTAAAACAACCGTTGAACGTACACATGTTCCACCAAAACAAGTTCCTTCCTGAGGCTATTTTGCAGCGGCACCGTGGCTCAGTCTGGTGCTTAGCTCCGCCCAAGACAATTGTGATTGGTTTAAAGAAATGCCAATAAACCAGAGCATGTTTATCCCCCATACCAGAATGCTGTGTGGACTAGCCAGACCCTACTTCACAGCGCTGTGGAGGAAGGTCTGGCAATGCGAGACTATGAGTTACGTGACTCATAGTGAGAATTCCCAAGGGCTTTTGAATGTTCTTGACAATGTTTGTTTGAGAGCATCAAAAAATGAGCCTAAGTTTCCGGAGAAACCCGCTTCTACCTAAACAGCGCATCAGTGGAGATCTGCTCTACAAGCGTAAAAATAGGACAGTCTTGTATATCTCTTTTTTTATTTTTATTTTACCCAAGGTGTGTGGCCCTTTTACACAGAAATGGATTATAAAGTGTCTATATTTCTTTTAAATGAAATTTCTGATATGCAAGAAACGACTTGATGACTTTCAATGAGCTTAATGGCAGTTTGGTTTTGAGAGCTTTAGTTTTTTTTATTTCTTGTTTCCCTCATCTGCGTCCTTTGATAACAGCTGACAGTAGATTGACGTTTCACAGCGCTGTGCCGGATCCAAAAACTGAACAACTAAATGTGTGTGAATGTTTATCGGCGCCAGTCTATGAATGTGTTTGTGAATGGTGCCTATAGTGTGTAAAGCGCTTTGAGTGGTCGTTAGGACTAGACATGCACTCCATTCAAGATTGATTTTTTTTTTTTTTAATTAACATTTTAATTTCCCAGTATGCCTCAGCCCTGGAGAGTCTTTGTTCAATCCCAGGATTCACACACATCCTGTTGCAAATTAGGTCTTGTGATTTATTTGAGCATTGTCGTGCCGTACCTCGACACAAAACTGAGTCCTTGGATTTCATGGAACAAAACCTTAACAGACATTGTAAATGACATTAATGTTTGCCCTGCGGCAGTGGTCCTAATTTCAGTCGGTCACGTTCACCTGGCATCTAATTTCTATCAATCAGTCAATGATGGGCCGGGAGTGAGAAAACAGTGAACTAAGCCGATGGATTTAGGCCTCGGGGGGAGGTTGGCTAATTTTAAAAAAAAGGCGGGGGGGGGGGTGTTCTCCCACAGAGGTAATTCTGACTTGTTATAACAGGAAAAGCACAGGTGTTACTAATAACATTAACTCAACATGGTTTAATTCTACTCTGGTTTCTAAGTGAGTCAGGACCCTGAAATCAAAACAGCTAAATGGAATTCAGCATTAGTTCATTTTATTATTTACACCTGTGCTTTTCCTACTTCAACATTTTAAAGGGCAAGGTAGAGGGCGTGGGTGTGGCCTTGACTTCAACTGCCATGCTTTGCTTATTTACAAGCCATGAGGTCTCTCTCTCTCTCTCTCTCTCTCTCTCTCTCTCTCTCTCTCTCTCTCATGGGTGGGCCAAATTCTCTGGGTGGGCAGAAAGAAAGGGGAGGTAACCTTGCTCCTTATGACCTCATAATCTACATATGTGTGTGTTTGTGTGTGTGTGTTGTTCCTGAAGTATCTCCGTGTACTCTTATCCGTACCCTTTCAGAGCGTGCTCCTCATGCTGGGCTCCCCAGCATCGCCAAGGAAACGGCCCTTTGAGTTGCTAAGCGACCTGGTGGACGACGGCGGTTTCGGCGAGGACCTGCACCCGGAGCGCTGGGATGTGTCGGCGCTGGACGAGATGGCTCGCTACACCAAGCTGGGCCTCGGAGTGGGCGGGGAGCTGCTGGCCTGCTCCGAGGAGGCCGTCCTGATGGGCCGCTGGGGGCGGAGCCGGGAGGAGCAGGAGCAAGAGGAGGAAGAGGAGAGGCGGAGGAGGAACAGGCACATGGTACCTCTAGTCACCCAGGAAGTCCTGGCCACTGCTACATGGAAGCAGGAGGGCCGCACCTTGGTCACCACGACAACAGAGAGGGAGTTATGTGTTGCAGGAAGAGGGGGGGGGACGCCGAGGGAGCACACGGTGGAGGTGTATCAGGTGGCGCAGGAGGAAGAGGAGGAGGAGGTGGCGGCGCCGGCGGCGGGTTTTGCTCTGGAGCACTGCAGCGAGGAGCACAACTACTCCCTGAGCCAGGGAGAGGAGCTCGGGGCTCACAGCGCCCAGACAGAGGGGGAGCGGGCGGGTGAGACGCAGCAGGAGGTGGGGGGTGGGGAGGACAGCCAAGCCAAGACTGAGGTAGATCTCGAGAACCAGGACCAGGGGCAGGACGAAGAGGAGGAGGAAGACGAGGAAGAAGAAGATGAGGAGGAAGACGAAGAAGAGGAGGAGGAGGACGACTATGAAGGAGAGGAGGGCGCGGAGGAGACGGCGGTGGAAGCTGAACTCTCCAGCTCCTCTGAAACTGAATGTGGTGAGTGGTCTGCTTTCTGTTTGTCTATGTCCGTGTTAGGACTGCTCGATTATGGATTTAAAAGAAAATCATAATCACGATTATTTAGGTCAAAATTTAATTTGCAATTATTAAACACGATTTACTCATTGAACTTTGGAAATGCAGGGTTTAACGCTAAGGTTTTTACTACTTTATTTATTTATTTTATTTCTACCGGCCCATATTACATTGTTTTTATTAAAGGAAAAATGTTGAACAAGGAGGAAAAAAAGCGTTATAAAAATATAGAATAAACTTAAAATTGAAACAATTCTTGATTGGCCAACAACACATTCAGATCAAATCATTATGATACGATGACGCCCGAACGGGCAAGTGTGTTAAATAATATTTACACAATTACACAACTTTATAATTTTCTCAATTATCAAGTTTTTCCGGATCATTGGGAGCTGAAATCATAATCGCGATTTTAAAATTTTAATTAATAGCCCAGCCCTAGTCCGTGTGGCGAGGATAGGCTCAGCTCGTCATGGCCGTCTGCCCACACGGAACCCATTGTTGAATCCGTCCCAGGTCCAGACGAGACCTCAGACCGCCTGGTGCGACTCGTTGGCTGAGCAGAGGCACATTAAATACCAAAGATGCGAGTGTAATTCCCGGGCAACATACCGCTTCAGTGGCTGCAGTTTTATTGTTATGAGATGGCTTTTGAGGGTTGGAGTCTCTTCATGTATTCAAATACCATCTGCAACTGCCACGCTGCTCTGACTTTGTTCGGGGAGGAGGGGGGGGGGTGGCTTGTAGTTGAACATGTTAAATAGAGTATGAAAGTTGGTACAGATTGTTAAACAACCGTTAACAGAAGTGGAGTTTTTTTTAAGCAGCTTCTAAAGAGACACAAGCGCACCAGCTACAGACTGCCTCATTAAGCTGGTGGTCTTTGTTCCTCCCTATTCTCTCATTCACATACAGTTACACTGTAGAACAGAAGCAATTACCTGATTTGTTAAACCTGCAACAATTTTAAAAAATTGATTAAGCGCATGAGTTATTTTTAGTATTTTAGAAAATTAATTTGATTGTTTCAGCTTCTCAAGAAACTCAGTATTATAGTCGGGTGTTGGACTTGAAAACAAAAACATTTGAGAATTGGGACATTTTTCATTAGTTGCCGCCAAGGTACACAGCATGGATGTATGACCATACCTGGGTACAGCTACTCAAGGCGGAGCCCTGTTCATTCATATGAGAGTTGCTCAGCGGTGCATTAAGCCATCATGGAGCCAAAAATGACCCTGACAACCGGTGCTGCTTCCTCACTGTGCGGCCCGTAGAGCAGGCGCACCGGAGACCTCCGCCGGCTACGTCCGGTTTGGCTCTCCACTAACTTAAATGGGAATGATTTGGTCCTAGACTTTCAAAATAGCATCAGACCGATGGATCACATTCTAAATGTAATTGTAATTTATTTATTTGAACAGGGACAGTGCACAAAAAACCGTGTGCCAGGTTGTAACAAATTGCTAGTTTTCACCCGTAGTCCCTGGGCAGATATATGACAATAAAATACAAGTATTTACAGTAAACTAAATGTAGCCACTATTTTACAGATGTTTTTTTTTCCTTATCCAAGTCTATGGGGGAAAAGTCTTTTTGGGCCAGAGGGCATCACGTGACAGACACGGAAGATGTAATTCCACTGGTTGGCCGCTATCTCAAATTGGCTTCAAATCCCGGCACACACCCTGGTATACTGTCCATTCACATGCTGCAAGCAAGAAGTCAAACGTAGATGATGAGGTCTGTGAAACAAACAGACAGATTTACTTTCTTTCTTCATTCATTCCCACCGAGACATTTGTTTTCACAGCCTACTCATGAACATGTCTGACATGAAGAACATATAGATACAATAATGCACACAATTCTTTGGGATGTTGAGGGTGTGTACAGCAGCTCTGGAGGAGTACACATCTGTAGGAGCCAGTGTTTTTGGATCTTAACCCACACTAGGGACTAAATATGAGCCTCAACCAAACCTCAGCTGCATCAATTTAGGCTTTTTCATCTGTCTCTGTTGCGTCCTCCAATGGTATGGAAGTACAATAATACATCTCAGGAGTGTCCCACTACGTTTATGGAAGTAAAATAAATGAAGAAGAGAAAAGACAAGACAATTTTAGGCTTCTTGGCATAAGTAATACTTTTTTACCCTCCAATAGGACATTAAAGCAGTGTTGTTCCACATTAATGACCTGATGTACTCGTGGAGCTAAAGGGCTTCGATGTCAGAGGTGACGTCATGTCCAAACAACAGGACATGAAACATAAACATGACTATTGGGTAACACACATGTAAACTTTCTTCACCTTAGATTACCATCTTTTCCCAGGCTCTCTGCTTCTCTGGTCGTCCTGGCGGTAGATAAACAAATCTCAGGCATCTTGCAAGGTAATGAAGAGGTCAATTGGCTCGCTGTCAAAGAATACACCTGACTCATATTTCGACGGTCGCGGGACACCATTGTCGCGTGTGCGTGTGCGTGTGCGTGTGCGTGTGTGTGTGTGTGTGAGAGAAACAAAGGGCCTTGGCGTGAAAGATCGAGTTGAGGGGAGAGTGCAGACAATGGCGCTATCTGCAGAATGGACCAGACAACATGATGTTACATAAGTGTGTCTCTGTGTGTGTGTCTATCTGTCTGTGTAACAGATAGCCCTGGCTTATGGCTAGGATAGGACTTCATGGTTATTTATTATTAGCCTGATTTCTTCCCACGAGGAATGACTATTTTTGATTATTTATTTCTGGTGAGTTTGAAGAAGCGCCTCTTCTGCTGCCGGAGCTTTGTATGTTATATTATTTATGATGGCATTATTCATGGCTGTTGCGCGCCTGAGGCTAATCTTCTGTGACGTCTGTGTGATTGTGTAGGTTTCTGCCTCTGAAACAGCAATGCATGCACACGGTAGCAGGCGATGGCTTTGTCATTAGGGCATACAGCACGTGTTTGTGGGATTATGGTTCTCAGCATGATTTCATACTAGGCAGACGTAAACATTAATACCTGTCACTTATGATTGGGGGTTTCGTATGTCGTGTTAAATTTGTTTTTTGTTATATCTCATATTTGGCTGTCAATGTTGTCCACCTCCGCAATAATGGATGTGATCTCGTGGATGAGGTTTTCTTCATAATATATTAATAAACGGACTGGAGTATTGATTCTGTATTTGGATCATTGCATCACAGTTTCTCTTTTGAGGTCCAAATCCTCCAGTGACCAGATTACATTCAATAATTGTTTTGTTAACTTGATATATTTAATTTTCTGCCAAGTTACAAATACAATTTAGAGACAATAACGAAGTGCAGTTGTTTTGAGAATTTAGTGACATTGAATATCTGCTGTTACAGGTGAAAAATATGTTTTTATTGCAGCAGACAGAGTAAAATAAGTTTCACCAGAGTGAGATTCTCTGCGACGCAGCGGAGGGAGGTGTTGGGAAATGTGTTATTATCACAGATCGCTCCGAGTTGAACCCTCTGAGGACAAAACACGACCCACTGCATCCAAACAATGTTTGACAACACTCCTAATGGAAAATCTTCTTTCAGACATTTTATTTTACATTTTTAATCATATATCCCAGTACATTGTGAACTTAAGACTTTGGTAAACTCATTTCAAGCACCGAAACAATTCCTTCAACACGTTAGCAATATATTTATATTATATCGATCTCGTGATATGAGACTAGACATCGTCTTAGATTTTGGATATCGTAATATAGTAATATGGCATAAGTGGCTGAATTACAGTAAAGTGATTTCATTTTCTGAACTTACCAGATTGTTGTAACTGTTCTATTATTTGCTTTTACCCATTTAGTCATTATATCCACATTACTGATGATTATTTATCACAAATCTTATTGTGTAAATATTTTGTGAAAGCACCAATAGCCAACACTATGATATCGTTGCGGTATCAAATATAAGTATTTGGTCAAAAATATTGTGATATTTGACGTTACACGTCATAAGTCGAGGTTTGTTTTCAAAAGAGATTTGAGGACTTTCAAAAAGGCCAACATCAACGTTTCAGCTTTAGTGCCAAATTATCTCTTTACACATTGCTACAAAAAAAGAAAGCTGAGATTGTCCTGAACATTTTGATATGAAACACACGGGGATCAGTTATTTGCAAATTTTAAGAAGATGTGCAAAAATACCCTCTAAGGGTTAAAGAAACTGTGAAGGTTCAGCAGTTTTTGTCACTTATATGCAACGTTAATTATAATTTAAAGCTATAGTGCGTAGTTTGTGTTGCCCTCATGAGGAACTCTAAGTAATGACGACAGCGCTGTCGGTGCTTCCACATGATACAAGCCTTCTGTGCTCCTCCACGCAGTTGCTAGTAGCCAAGGAGGATTAAAAAAAACAACAACTTGATAGACTCTTCACAAGAGGTAATTCTCTTCACTCAGGTTTCTGTGCACGAAAGTCGCCGGGCGACACAATGTTTTGAACATAGTCATACTGAGAAATACAGAGAGTTATGTGGAGCTGATAGTCCTAAATTAGCTTTGGAGCAACTCATTTGGTGATGGCTTAAATGTAACGGACGTTCATTAATATCAAAAAAAGCTACGCCCTAAAGCTGTAAGAATATGTGACACCGCTGCAAAGCCTTTCTACTGCATTTCTATCAGCACACAGATTTGAAAAATTGTGTCCGCATGTGCTTCCCTTCAGAGGTGGAGGCCGAGCCAGTGAGGCAGCCGGGGGAGCGCCCGTCGAAACGCCGCTGCTTCTGGGAGTACCGATGCGCTCGAGAATCCGCCGCGAAGAAGAAACTGGGCGGAGACGTCCACTGGTCTCTGTCCTGGAGCTCCAGCACTCTACCCAGCACACTGTACCGCCGAGAAGGTGAGCGCAGCGACTCACTGACTCCTTCACTATCAGGCTGCTGAAACGACGACACCATTGGCCCTTGGGTTGTCTTCCATTCGACCATGCACGAGTCCTTCTCCCGGGTCATAACCGAAAACAAACACCTTTTTCTAATGTTTTTGTTTCACACTTTTGGCGCTTTTTTCAATGTTTTTGGCACTTTTATTTTTTTTTTGTTTAACGCAACTTTTCATTACCATGTATAAACACCACTAACACCAACTTATTGCCACTAGTTTTACATTTATTTTTGAAATTCATGGTCAGTAAACCTAATTTATAGAAAAATATACCTAATCCTTGAGTTAAAAAAAACTAATTCTGAATTATTTACACTTAAAGAAGGATACTCACAGAATGGTATAAGTCTTATAAATCTCTTTTTTTCTTTCTTTTCAAATTAAATAAAACCCGCCAAAATTCAATGAAACTTGCAAAGCGCGTTGTATGGAACCATCTGTGTTGTTTTTTTGGTAATTACTATTAGGTAGAAACACACATTTCTGATATAGACATTTTGAAAACGGGTCAGTTTTTACCCGAAGACAACACAAGGGTTAATAGATCTATGAATGAACAATGTGAACCACATTTTGATTATTGTATGACATGTTAAAGCAGTCACAAAACCCTATTAGTTGTTGGTCAGCAATTCTGATGAACTGATTTTAATTTAGAAAGATAACTGGTAGATGAGTTGTTAGTTGGAGCCCCGACCACACAGAGGAGAAGCTGGAAATGAAAGTGTAACGATCCACTCAGCGAGGGCCTTTAAGCAGCAGGAGTCATTAAAACGATATTCACAATGCAGACAAAAGTGTCCCCATTTCTTTTCTCTCATGTGACACAAATCGGATCGAGACCCTCAGGCATGTGGCCTACATACAACTTTTATGTCAAAATCTGAATTCTTCAGCACTTTCCTGATAAGTGTGTCTCACATCAGGCACAACTGTAGCTGCGCAGCAGTTTTGGCAGCCTTTGTTCTTTAGAGGAATCTGATTCGATATGACCATTTATACAATAAAGTCCTAAACTGGTGCCTCAAATATTAACAGTTAAGATTGCCACATATGTAGGGTGGCCTCTAGCTCACCCAGTAAGAGCGTGCACCCCATGTAGGCTGAGTCCTTTGCAGTGGCCGGGGTTTGAATCCCAACTGTGGCTCTTTGCTGCTTGTCATCCCCTCTTTCTCTCCCCCTTTCCTGTCTATCTGCTGTCACTATTGAAGAAAGGAAAAAGGCCCCAAAAATAATTTTAACAAAAAAAAGATTGCCACATATGCTGTAACTGCTTCTTCAAACATTTCATTAAAATATAAAAAGCTAGGATGACCTGTTGTAGCTGCACGATTACATCAAATTGAAAAAAATCTGGATCCATTTATATTGATTTCTTGGTAACATGATTTGGCATCTTGGCCAACGTCTGGCTGCATGGCATAAACTTGGAATTACGTGCTTACTGTTTGGTTTTTGAAAAGATTGAGGGTTAAAGACTTTTACAGACAGGTATTGTATTTGTTCTATTTTGCTTTCGTCCAGGCAAAAAAGGGCGCCGCAAAGCTCGCAAGACGGACGCCAGCGACCTGACGCCAAACCCCCAGAAGCTCCAAAACATCGGCGAGCAGCTGCAGAAGCTCAACGCTGCCATCGACGGCATGGGCCCGGTCAACGACCTGCCCGCCGTGGCCCGAGCCCGGTCCCGCAAGGAGAAGAACAAGCTGGCCTCAAGGTACCAGACTCCATTTATTTTCCTCCTACATCTTCTGCACCAAGTCAGGGCCCTGGAGACTTTCCGTATCGATTTATCAGGCGTGAGTGGGCATTTTAGTGTGTCTGTAAATTGTTTGCAGAAAGAGGAAAAAAACAGCAGAAAATCCTGTAACCCTTTGTGGTTTGGTATCTACAGCCTTTAGCCTTCAAGATTGGTTTTCAAATATGTACTGCATTTGAGTAGTTGACCTTCTGATACTGTTTCTGGAGGACGTGGAGACAGAATAATGCATAGGCCAGTAACATTTCCAAAAGATGCTTTACTCAGAGATAATTGCAAATAACAATATAATTGTCTCTTTCGGTCAGATTTAAAACTGTTTATTTTTTATCCAAACAAAATAAAGTGTTGAATTCCAGGATACATCTTTTGTTTATATCACTGTATACTGATTACACAGCCTATGAAGTAAACCACGCCTTTTTGTTATCACAAAAACATATTTTTTCTTAAATGATAAAACTGAGAATATAGTTTTCCCAACCTTAGCTTGTATTAGCAATTAAAGGGTAGCTACCCTATTTTACAATTGTATAATAATTCTTACAGGCCTAATGATGCATTGAGAGAAACATCTAATCTCAGTGGAAATAGTTAATTTGGAACAGATGATTTGATGGGAAGTGAAGTTAAAGAATATGGTCTTATTTTTCAGTGTCTTGATTTTGTTTTCAAAGTTTTCTGATTGTAACTCTTCCCCAGTCACTTGAACACAGTGTACCATACTGAAGACAGCCGTTTTAAAAAGCCAGCCTCTAAGGACACTGCCACGCCAGGCACATGTAAAGACATTTAAAAGGTGTCCCTCCCGGAGGATGATACAGTACACACAACACCGATCGTGTGAAAATGTTGGTCAAATGAGTTGATTGGCGCTTTATTAATGAGTTTACCTTGGACATGAGCAGGATGGAATAAATGATAGACAAGATGGATGGAAGCGGAGAGAAAAAAAACAGATGAGATAGAAGGAGGCAGGATGATAGGCTGAAAAGGAGGAAATCAGGGCAGGATTGAGGAGGCAGACAAGGAGTTGGAGAGGAGGGTCATAGAAAGTTCACTAAAGAGGGAAGGAGGAAGGGAGGAGGAGAATTTGGAGGAAGGGACATTATTACAGGCAGTTTAAAGAGGAGAGGGACTCTGGGAATGTCTTATTATTCCAAACATATTAAACATGACAGAAACCCGAAAAGTTGAAGGAAAGCAGGAAATAAAAAATAAAAAAACTGAGAAAGAGACAGCGAAAGTAAAATGTACAGTTGAAGTCTCTGTGTAATTCATACTGCAGTGTGACTGAGTTCATGCTTTCATTTAATATGCAGGAATTTCATCTGTGGAGAGATTCACATGTTTTTTGTGCGGCCTGAGAGCAGGTCAGAGATAGCATTGGGATTATTCCACCGCCTCCAGTTTTTCCCCATTCTTTTTCTCATTCTTATCACAAACATGCTGCCCGAGGCGTTCAGGCAGCGCAGAGAAAACAAAAACACTCGCCCAGTTCTTTACTGTGGTGTCTCCAGCTTGGCCAGACGCTCCCATTAACACAGTTAACTGTGGAGCGATCATGTGCTGACGGTGACCTTCAGGAATACTCCCATCAATTTTGGAAAATACGATTCATTTACTTTCTAACTGGGAGTTATGTGAGGAGATTTATATCAATTTAATCTTTGTGTGTTACAAAGAGTACAAAAGACTGGAAGCTAGGGGTGGGGCAAAAACCCATGTTGATAGTTGATGTTGAAGTTTCCTTTTGGGGGACATTGTTTGAAATTGGGAACAATTTGAAGTTAAATAAATGGTAAGAAATTGTAATATATTGCAGAATATTGCAATATATTTAAAATTCAATAATACTGTATCGTGACATGAGTATTGTGATGTTATTGTATCGCAATGTTATCGTGACATCGTACCGTGATGGTATTGTATCGCGATATCATATTGTGATATGGCATCGTGATGTTATCGTACCATAAGGCCTCTGGTGATTCCCAGAAGCAGGTGGGAACTGGTAGCGTAGCTCCACTTAGGGCTGGATACCAAATTTCAAACTTTTTAGGCACTCTCTGAATCGCCTCTAAAGTGTCGAGTATCGAAAAATGCCTCGTTATTCAATACCCGATTTTAATACCCAAGGAGTAAATCTGAGCCAGTAGGCATGCAGCATGCTTCTACTAAGATCTCATAATGTATGTGATTGGCTGTCTAACGTTACACGTTGCAGAGGCATGTAGGAATAACTGCACGCACAGAGATGGGGATCACATAGAAAGGGCTGATGATAATAAATGAAAAGATTTGAGCTGCAATGTGTTATGTTGGTTTTATAAAATTGGTATCGGGGGGGAAAAAAATGCATCGCTTGGGTTATCAAAGTCACTGCGTCGGTTTCGGTACCAGTATCCAACATTTTTGAACAATGCTCCACTAAAAGGTGTCTTAAAAAGCTCAAAAGCTCTTGTACCCATCGCGTAATACTCATCTTGTACATTGCATAATCGACTGAGGCAGTGGCAGACCAGCAACTTTCACGATCTGCGATGTAAAATGTCTGTTTTTTTTAAATGGAGTCTGGTGGTTTTGAAGAGAGCAAAGATAACAGCTACAGTTCCCCGTTAGAAAGAGCTGTCTGATGACAGCAAATATAGCAGTGAAAGGATTCTAAATATAGCGTACACTCAAACGGATGTTGTTGATTAGGTGATCCTTTTTTTTAGGTGTCTAAAATTTGTTTTTATGCTGCCGCCGTCAACAGCAGAACATGCTTAGCTTCTGCATCAGGACTCCTGTCTGCTTTAAAACACCCCATACTTTACTAATTCACTAATTTCCAAAAAATCCGAGCTATCCCTTTAGGACAGCAAATAAGCATGATTACCAAAATGTTGGAGTATTCCTTTTACAGTTGATGAATCAAATTGTTTGAATTGTCTAACCCTGTTTTATAACTCCCCCCTGCAACATTGTACACATCACAGTGACACAGCTGTTTGCCTTCTGAGTCATTCTTTCTCTCTCGTCACCTCTCATCATGTGATTGGTTGCTAGGTTTGATTATAAAAATAAATAAATTATAAAATAAATAATACAAAAAGGGTAAAGACTCAGGTTTGTATCTTAAAGACAAACCACAGCGTCCATTTTCCAAACCCCTTTTTAAGTACCAGAAGCTTTTAATTTGGTGAATATGTTTTTCCTCTCTTCCAGCCTGACAATTAAATAATTTTGAAGCTGTAGGTGAGCCATAAAATTGTCTTCTTTGGGTCTATATTTGGTTTTGCATTGAAAGCAGAGACTGTTTTGACAGGCGCTGACACACCAACCTGATTATCTGCCGTCGGAAAGTCTGGCGAGGCCGGTGACTCAAGTCTGTTTGGTGTGTTTGTGCTATCGTCAGTCGGAGGAGCCGTTGGCTTTAATTTTGTTGGCATTTGTACATTTCTTGGATAATGGATGAAGGATGTCTGCTCTCTGTGTTGCTTTACTGAAAATCCCTTCGCTTTGGGAAACAGCCAAACTCTTTAAACTAGCAAGCTACACGCTGAAATTGGTTATTTCGGGGAACGATTGTAAAGATTTACAAAGAATACTCCCGTTACTGTAATGTGTCAACAGTTAACTTCATTTAATATTTTACGAAGCGTTTTTTTTTTTTTTTTTTTTGCAAGGTGCAAATATTCCACCTAAACAAGTTTCTTCCAGAGACTATTTTGCCGAACTGCCGTCTTTACGTCCAGAGCTTAGCACCGCCCAAGACGATTGTGATTGGTTTCAGACTAATCTCATGAAATAGCATATGTACAGTTCGTATGACTTTATTGGCGTGTTATCAAGATGCATACTCTGTTTTTAGCGTGTTTATCAACGCCGTTTGGCCTCCATTGATTTACATTACCTTGTGATTGGTGTGAATTCACGCCGTAGCGTAGAGAAGTTGGTCAGGGTGGGGGATGGGCAAACCACCGGACTTTCACCCAGGAGACCGAGGATGTCCCCCTATTTGTATTTCTTTTTTTTAAAGAAATACAAATAGCCCACAGCGTTAATTTCTCCTATCCTGTAATGTATCCGCAAGACTAGTTTTGACTAAACTCTTATATTGGTGATGTGTTTAGAGTCTGGTTGGAAGGTAGGGAAACACATTTACACATTAAAAAAACCTGTGGTACATGTCAGAACATCCTGTTAATGATTTGGAACAGCTGAATTGTGTTGTCGACGTCCACATGCTCTTTAAACCAGCAGCCAAATTACTGTGGTACAAAATTTACAGAAGAGAAAGTAAAAAAAACACAGGGAAACACACCCTGCTGGTTTGCAAGTGTTTTGTTTCCTTAAGTTTCGTTTAGCTGACTCACAGCTGCAAGAAAAGAGAAATTCTCTGCACACTGCAGAGAGCAGTCCCTGTGAGAGGCATGAATATTTAATATACACTAGGCCTGCACGATATTGGAGAAATCTGACGTTGCGATTGTTTTTTTCCCCCTGCGATATATAGATATATTTAGACTAACGTTACTCTTTTTCAGTGGTTTTGGAGAGGGAAATCGGGTAGAAATACGCTGGTTGACTAGCATGACACCATTGTATTCATATAATAATCTTTAGGCTAACTATATTAGCTTTAGCCTGGCTGGTAGCAGCTTTCCGCTTGTTTCTTTAGGCTAACTATATTAGCTTTAGCCTGGCTGGTAGCAGCTTTCTGGGGGAAATGGCCTGGAGACGTTGTGATTATGTTGCAATAATCAGGTGATTTGGTTTGTGACTGCTGTAGCTTCACTGACCACCCATCAAAAACTATGCACATCACTGTGTCCGCGGCAGCTGCTGCCTACGGTACTTTTCTACGCACGGAGAGCCTCACTTCCTATAACAAACCCCGTCGGACTAACGTCACATACACATGATGCCCACATGGCTACATGTCTTAAAGGGGAAGGGTCGGCTGGTAATAATCATGTAAAAAGAGAACGGTGAAAGTTTACTTTTCTATCAAGCAGCAAAAAGGATTAACGTCACCATCGCAACGTCCTGCGATGTGACTAGCATGCACACATCGAGATGTCGATGCTAAAACACTATCGTTCAGCCCTAATATGCACTGGTTGATCTATTCTCTGCTGCCTTCTTTCAACACCAAATACTCTGAAACGAACCGGCCATATCCCATCAGAGTTGTTGTGTTAAATGGTAGCTGAGGAGCGGAGGGATAAGGAAGGCTTCCAGTCAATCTCTCTCACAGTTTAGATATAAATCATCCACTTATCGCCCTCCAGCTGCTCTCCGCGTGAACCCCGCAGACAGTAACAGCACCACGTGGAGAACAGGAATACTAGAACAGGGTCTCCGGTTTCAGAGAATGACGGTGCTCTTTTTCCCCTCTCTGTTTTCCAGGGCCTGCCGGCTGAAGAAGAAGGCCCAGCACGAAGCCAACAAGATCAAGCTGTGGGGGCTCAACCAGGAGTATGGTCAGTACTGCAAATTGCTCACTATACAACACACCAAACTGCTATTTTTATGGGCTTTTTTTATGAATATATTTGAATATATGGATTATATTCTTCCTACTACTTTGTAGATGGAGACGTTCGTGCTGGCATTATTTCATTCGTTTAGACCAAATTGGATAAACTCAGAAATGCACTGCAAGGCTGTGTTTCTTCATACATGAGAAATTGGAGGTTTAAAGGCTATAGTCCTCCAGGGACTAGAAATAGTGATCGGTGTAAACCGAGCCCTGGGTATCCTGCTCTGCCTTTGAGAAAATGAAAACTCAGATGGGCCGATCTGGAATCTTGATGACCTCATAAGGGGCCAGGTTACCTCCCCTTTTTCTGCATTGCCTGCCCAGAGAATTTGGCCCACCCATGAGAGAGAGAGACATCATGGCTTTCAAACGAGCAAAGTGGCAGTTGGTCAAGGCCACACAACCCCAGCCTCCAGCTTGCCCCCAAAAAAAAAAAAAAAGCTACAGACTACAGATTTTGGGAAAGAGACTTCAGATACAGTATTAGGGGACCACTAAGGTCTATATAAAAGAGACTTCAGATACAGTATTAGGGGACCACTAAGGTCTATATAAAAGAGACTTCAGATACAGTATTAGGGACCACTAAGGTCTATATAAAAGAGACTTCAGATACAGTATTAGGGGACCACTAAGGTCTATATAAAAGAGACTTCAGATACAGTATTAGGGGACCACTAAGGTCTATATAAAAGCATCCAAAGAGCACCATGTCATTGACCTTTTAAAGTTGTTTACCTGACCATGAGTATTCAAAAAATATGCCTAAGTGCATGATTCAGTCATTCTAAAGGAAAATAAGCTTGGTCATGTGAGAGCGGATTAAGGACACTAGCCTCTTTCACACCAAGCTTTCGCAATAGCACCGCAACGAAGGTCTGCTGTTATGCCGGCTTTGTTTATTTACACAGAACCAAGCGAAGGGGGCATAATGCCGCCACAGTGCCGACACAACAGTGTCTAGTATGTATGTGCCGATCTGCAATGTTAAATCACCATCACATCATACCAACAAGACCCACAGCAGCGACTTTGTGCATTATAGTAGCACAGTTGTCAGTAAAGAGGATAGGGAGAGAGTCTTGGTGACTTACACACAGACGGCTTTAGGGCACATTCAGACCAGAAAAAGCAATCCGGTGATTTGCCGCAGAGTTGTGCGGCAGTGGGAGTGTCGCTTAATGATGCCTTTGTGTGACATCCTGTTGTGTTATTTTATTTCCCTACTATTTTCCTACTATGACATGTGAAAAAGGTCTGTTGAAGGCAGCTTCATTTCCCGGAGACTGTGCTTTGTTGTAGCTGGAAACAGTCAGCTGTTACACAAACTCCCGGGCAGTTAAGTGCTGGTGTTTTGTTTTTTTACCCTCCATAGGGTTTTAAAACACTTACTTGTGGCAGCTGTCACTCCCTGATGTAAGTCAAGTGCAGATTTGCGTCACTTTACGACAAGTAGCATACAAGATGCTAACGAGAGACTTGTCAAAACAGTAAAAATAGACCTACTTAACAAATTTTGTTCACTGCTGGCTACAAGCTAGCAATCAGACGCAACAAAGGCTGTCAGTTGAATGGCGTTTTGAGCTAATGTAATCAATCACTCATAGATAGCTAAAAAGGTTTTTCTGTTTCTCCTCACACTGTGCTAGCCTGGCTCTGCCCTCCTACGTACTTCCGCTCAGTTTTGCTTCAGTACATTGTCTAATCAGCAAACCGAGGGAGTGGCTGAGAACAATGACGTTAAGGTTGTGCGCTAGTTTGAGTTGTAGTTCCGTAATGGCCCCTAAAAAGCCATTCGGTCCGTTGTGGCAACGCTGCCGAATATCCAGAAGTTAAAGCCCGAGCAAGAACAATCTTTGCTGAGTCTTGTTGGTGGCTGTGATATTGGGGCCCTTCTCCCCAAAGCTCGCTCCTTTAGTGGTGAAGGAGTTGGCTAAAGCTAACGATAGCGATGCTAAGCCAACCTCACGACCAAACGTTAGAGATTGGTTGTGGCAGATCCGGAGTGGCTCTGGGCAGATCCAATAGTTTTAAACTTCAGTAGTACCCGCCTTCAAGGAAGTTAACACCTGAATGAATGGAGAGTGGCCAGACTCTCCGTACAAAGGAAATGTTTGAGAGTCTGGTAGGACCGGGATAACACTTTGCTCCTCTGATCTCTGAACTATCGCGACGCAAACACACATGGTGTTTGATCACCGTCAGCTCCTGACAGATCCCGATGCCCCGTCTCATTACTGATCTAGCACTATCTCTCTCATCTCTATCACTCATTATGAATGTAACCACTGCTGTGTGATGTAGCACACCTCTTTCCTTCAAGGTGGATGTCATTTTTTTCATAGAAATGTTATAATTCCGTCTGACATTGGCAGAGGTGCTCTTTTATTTCAGGCATGCCTCGAATATAATGTTCTGATACTGAAGAACCCCGTTTCTTTCTTACGGTGTGAATTTGTCTACATTTTAGAAATAACCTTGTGTTTAGCCGTGAACTCATTTTTAAAATTGACTTCTTGGAAATCAGGTGTCTTCAGCGGAAATGTAGCCACGTTAATGGCTTTCCTAGTGAAGAATGCCATGGTACCAAATTAATGAACTGATTTTACTGATAAAGCTGACGTGATCCAACCTCTCCCTTTTTTTTTATAATTATAAAATCCAAATGAAGCTATACCTTACTGAGAGAGAATCTATGCAAGGCCACTTTGAAGACGCCCTGTTTAAGAAATCATCTTACTGCAGAAACCTGATAGTAACAAGATAATCAACACTTCTGCTCTGCCAAATGTGTCAGCCCGGTCCTCCTCCTCCTTCCCCCTCTTCCTCCTCCTTCGGTTTAGTTTAATCTCCTTGAATTCAACCGCAACCAGTATCCAACTGTCTTTGTCCTTTACTTTTTTTCCTCCCATATTTTTTCTTTTAACATTCCAGTCATTCCTGATTCCAGGACCGGCGTTTCATTGCGAAGTCTTCCAGTTGCTCCTTTAAAATTTTTGTCCCATTGGCAGGAAGCCAAAACACACTCAACCTTACACATCCCCTCGCATCCTCTTTCCCTCCTCTCCCTCCTGTGACTTTTTTTTTTAAACATTTGTTTTTTTATTCTTGCGCATTCACTTGCTCCCTCCGTCCTTTCTCTCTCCTTCCCTGAAATTAACATCTATACAAAACACGGCCTACATGCTCATCAGCAGTTTCAATGGGAAACTTAAAGTGTGGGTGTGGGTGGGCATCTTTTTTGTGATTGAAATAAAAAAATTCTTATTTTGTTTTTCCGTCGCACAGAGAACCTGCTGGGAGCGCTGCTGCGGATCAAGGAGGTGATCCGACTGCGGGTGGAGAGCAGCGGGGAGGAGGACACGGATGAGCGAGGGATGACCCAACGCCTGGAAGACATCCTCCGAGACTCCAGCGGTGAGACACACAAACACAGCAACTCCCCAAATCTTAAAAGAAATGCATATGTTTTGTCCTGTTATGAGATAAATACAAAGATCCTCAGAGACTTCAGATATGAGATATGGTATTAGGGGACCAATAAGGTCTATATAAAAGAGACTTCAGATACAGTATTAGGGGACCAATAAGGTCTATATAAAAGAGACTTCAGATACAGTATTAGGGGCCCACTAAGGTCTATATAAAAGAGACTTCAGATACAGTATTAGGGGACCACTAAGGTCTATATAAAAGACTTCAAATATGGTATTAGGGGACCACTAAGGTCTATACAAAAGCATCCAAAGAGCACCATGTCATGGGACCTTTTAATAAACATGTTTATCACCAAGTACTGTAAAAAGACTCAAAAAGGGGACTCGCAGATTACAGTTCACAACAGAGAAGGCAGCATACCAGCCACTACCTCAATGCTTCTTTTAGTTTTTGTACTGTCTGTACTCGTAGCTATTTTATACAACATAAAATCTTCTGCCACATTAATCACACTCGTCTTTTAGGGAACTATTTCTGTCTTGTCCTTTTTCTTTCCATCGCACTGTCTAATTTATTTCCATGGCAACTGCAGGTCCTTTAGTTGCCGGGCGGACCAAAGACTTTGTGCAGAGGATTTTGGCGGCCAGCGCGGGCGGTCAGAACCAGCGCAAAGAGCCCCCGCAGGGAGGGGATGAGGCGGCGGGTTAAACAAAACTCACCCAGCATCCTCCTCCTCCTCCTCCTCCTTCTTTCCACCCTTTCCCTTCCCAACACCAACCAAGCAACTTGACCTGACCAAGCTTCTCTGCACCGCCTCCACTCCCACCATGTACACATTTCGAGTAGAGAGATGAAGAGATGCTGGGGGAGGAGGAGGAGGAAGAAATAGCCTAAACAAAATGGGAGTAAATTGCCACCGTGCTCCTGGTCCTCTCCTCTCCAAACAGTAGCTGTCTTCACCGCTCTGTCTCTGCAGGCTGCACCACAACCACCAAGAGGCCAGAGCTACTGCTGCTGATGTCTTTGTGTTTTGTCTGTTTGTCTGTGTCTGTCTGTCTGTCTGTCTGTCTGTCTGTGTGTGTGTGCGTGTTGGACATACTGTATGGGTGTATAGTGTTCCTCTCTCCCTCTGTGTGCTGTATTCGTACCCCAGTGTGCCTATGAATAGACATTGCACTGTTTTGTAGATGGTTGTAGTTGTCGGCAGGGGAGCCGGTAGTAGGGCGAGGGGGCATTTGAGGATAGAGGAAGTGCTTAAAAACAAGGAAGTGGGAGGAGCCCCAGGCCTGGAAGACAAAGAAGTGGGTGTGTGGTTATTTTATTTTAAATTTGGCTGGGCTCCTATAGAAGCGCTGCATACCATTTGGATTGCATCGGCATCTAAAAAAAAAAAAAGTTGATAACAAGTGACGGGAGTCCTGATGCCAGAGCAGCTGTTAATGGAAACAAGAGTTTGTTTTGGAAGGGAGAAAAAAGGTCCTCTGAGCTTTAATAACCCTCCCATCCACCCTCTTTAACTCCCCCTTCACCCCATCAAAATGTAAGCAAAGTTTAAAAAAAAAAAAAAAAAACATGAAAAGAAAAGTGCACCTTAATTCTAACTGACCAAAGATACTGCTGAACCACTCAGACACCAAATCCTCTCACTGCTTCAGATGCTGCCAACCATTACCACATCCTTCTGTTTGGGGAAGTGAGGGAGGAACATGTATTCTCATTGTTGTCATGTTTACCTGCATGCATCCTCAAAGGATGAACTTGTAATCCCCTTCACCTATCATGGACCTGAGAGGCCATGGAGGGACAGAAAGACAGGCAATGACAGTTTCAGTTTCTAGTTTCGTCAGCTTTTTTAGCTCTGTGCAGCCTGGGGTGCTCCTCTTTTAACTTCTCTGCAGTGGCTTTGTTTTGATCTACAAAAAAGGGAAGTGTCCTCAATAACTTCCCTCAAGCCCTCTCCTCAACCCCTGACCGGTTTATGTAGCGCACCTTCCTGAATTGCAATGACAAATAGAGAAGAAAAAAAAAAAATTGTAGACCTAGAAAGCAAATATGTTTAATTTGTTTTTGTTTTTTAATTATGATTTTTTGTTATTTGGCAATGCCACACAGCCCACATAGTGGGTGTCTTGAGAGTTTTGAAATTTGCCTTTCTTCTGTGGTCTTTGCTGATGCTGTAGACCAACCTGTCCAAGGTCTCTAATTGTTGTTGGACGTAAAAAAAAAAGAAAAAAAGTCAAGGACCCTTTGAATTGCACTGTGGTAAGAGCAACTAAGCACCTTCAAAGAGGGCTTCAGATCCTCCAAAAGCAAAAAAAAAAAAAAAAAAACATAAATATAAAAGGTTCTTGGCACCTTTTGTCTAAAGACAGATTGTTTGAGAGGCTTGTTGTGGGCGCTTAGCGCTTTGTTACCGAGTGGTCTCAGTTTGTTTCAGTATGGTGCTACTGTATGATGGGAAAAAAGCAAAGGAAAAAGAAGAAGAAGAAAAAAAGCAATGCAAACCTGAGCGGAGGCATCAGGCAGGCAACTGCTGACTGGGTTTTGGCCTGCGAGCATGTGCTGTTGTAATAGGCAGTTTGTTTGCATAATGACGCCTTTCTGAAGTGCCTGGAGCTTAAAGCCACAGGGACCTGTGTTATTATGCCTGAGCCCTGAACCCTATTACGAGGGAAAACGTAACCTATGACTTCTGCTCCCAGCTTGGCCTCACTCTACTTTACTCGGATGAAAAAAAACTGTAGGCCTGTGTCCGATCACATGTTACAGCCAAAAAAAAAGTCAACCAAAATAATTTTCAGATTCAGATCCATACAGTAGCTGGCACCTGGTTTCTGTGAACATCAACTCTGGGAAATATAACTCTTAGCTAAGCAATCCCCCCTATTTTTGATATTTTTTATATATTTTTTTCAGCGTTGACGAGCTCCCGTCTGGGCTGCGTTCCACAAGCTCTCCTGTGGAAAAGTCCATTTCCTGTCTCAACCAGGGGAGCAGGGTTGAACCTTACACTCTTCACCTCGATGAAGTCTCGCTCGTGGTCATTTAAAAAAAAACCTGTGGACACCGGATTTAAGGGGAATTTGTCTCCCTTTTAACCTATTTGATTTTTTTTTTTTTAATTCTGGGGAATGTGGCGCGTGGTTGCATAAGTATAGAACTGTACTGTAAACAAGCAGATTCCTGTCGTTCAGCTGGAACGGGTTTCATCGTGGAGGTCTGCTGCCGGTGAACAGAGCTTTTAAAGCTCTGACGCGAAAAAGACAGACGCACAGTCTGACGATGCGGCAGCACGAGGCTCTAAAGGCTTTTGGAACATCACCACAGAAACCTGTTCAGGTTTTCATGTGAAAAAAAAGAGAATCTAGGACAACGTCAAAAAAAAACAGCCTCTCCACCCGTTTGGTTAAAGGTGCACTCTGTGCCCTTTTTCTGCTGCTAAGAAGTAGTTCCCTAACCTCCGTTCCTGCCAGCGCAGTCATAGGATCAGGAATGTCACGCTGGCTGCAGCTTCCTTCACGTGCCCCAACAACAAACACAAAGAGAGGAAAAAAAACGGAAACGAAACGTACATATCGGTAACGTTTTTTTTTTTAAACGTTCCCATCTGTCACCTCGGAGGAGAACGAGGTCTTTGGGGTTTTAGAGGGATTCCACTTTGAATGCATACATTTGTCCTGATGTTGTCCTTCCTCCAAAGTGGTGGCATGTGACAGAGTACGCCATCTGCTGTGTACATTCGTCTACATGCCAACAAACTAGTTAACACAGCGAATTCCTGCCACAGATCCAAAACAACAAACAAGACATGGCGCCGGATTTTCACGCAACTTGTGAGCTCGCTCAAGGCTTGAATTGAAACTGTAGCATTATTCCTCTTTAAGGAAACCCTTTTATATCATGACTTTTTGGTCCCTTTTTTAACTGTAAAGCTTTAATGGGGTGTGGCCAGTTTCTTTTGGCAAGGCCGCTTGCTCTCTGCTCACATTCCTGAGTCACTTTCCCAGAAAGTTTGTGTTTGTGTACCTGGAAGCAGGAGGCAGATATGTGGGAGGGTGAATAGATGTAGCTGCCTGCGTCCAGGTTGGTCATTACAGGGTCAAATGTATCCAAGTCTGACCTAATATGGACCATGACTTTGCATAAACCCGGACGATTCGTATCCGAGTTACTTCCTGGTTGAGTCGCACCGCCTGCAACAGACAGAGAGAAGTAAACAGTCCTGAAACTCTGTCTGATGTGCTCCCTGGCTTTTTCTTTTTTTTTTTTCCTGAGAAAGAGAAAGTTTCTCCTCCCTCAACCTCATAGTGAAAGTTGGATCTACTATTTATCAGTGTGCCAGTGTCCGCCAATGAATTTTACTTTACTTGCAAAGAGACACCACTCTCCCGTCCGTGCAGTAAATATGCAGCGACAGCCAGTAATCGCTTAGCTTAGCTTAGCATAGCATAAAGACTGGAAACGGGGAAACAGTTAACCTGGCTCTGGCTGGAGGCAACACAGCTAATTACTGTGTTTATTGATCATTTTCAGTGATGGCAAGACCTGAGCAATGGAATAAGTGATCTTTTAGTCTATATCAACGACGTTTCATTTCCGGGATTGCCCATTTGCTTCCTGAAATTCTGCCAGATGTCCCTCTTTTTGGCTTTTTTTTGTGTTGTAATTTTAAACTGCGGTGGGTTTCTGAGGACTATGGTTACCTGGTCCTCAGATCTCTGCAGGGTAAATCCAGACAGCTAGCTAGACTATCTGTCCAATCCGAGTTTTCTCTCGCATGACTAAAGGCGTTTTTCCATTGCATGGTATCTACTCGCCTCGACTCTACTCGCCATTTTTGGTTTTCCATTACGAAAGAAAGTCCCTGGTACCTGCTAACAAGTACCTTTTGTAGTACTACATCAGTCAAGGCAACAAGCGAGCTGAGGCGATACCAAAAGGTGACGTGAAAACCTGCAGACTACTGATTGGTCGGAGAGAATCGTCACTAATCAATACTAACTAATTTGTTTGCTGCCTTTAGGTTCCTTAAAAAACTAATTTGCCTTCTGGCTGTGGCAACACGCAGAGAATAAAAACAACAACACACCTTCGAGCACGTTTTTCTCCCATCAGAGAATGCTGTCTGGACTAGCCAGACCCTCCTCTGCGGAGCTGTGGAGGAGGACGGTCTGGCAATGTGAGACTAGTGAGCTTTAGATGCTAGCTGTTTCCAGTCTTTATTCTCAGCTAACCGTCTCATCTCAACTCCAGGACAGAAACGGCAAAGGCAGATCTCCGCAAAATGTAGCTATTCGTTTGTTTAACTGATTTATTTCAGACTACTTCTCCAAAGTCTGTGAGAAGGAATGCTACAAGCACCGCCACAAATGATCTATCACCACATTGATCACAAATGAGCTGCAACTGTGTCGTCAGGATGCTTGTCACCGTGGCAATGACGTGACAGAGCAACCGGAAGGTGATGCAGCCACATCTGGTAGACATAACATAACATTGGGAGGAAACAACAATTTTGATAATCAATGAATCATTTGAGTCATTTAAAACAAACATTAGCCGTTTCCAGCTTCTGTTATATTAGAATTTGCTGCACATCTTTGTTTTACATCATTTGAAATTGAATATCTTTGCTTTTGAAATCCTCAACTTGGGCTCTTGGAACTTATGATTTTTCACAGTTTTCAGCTATTTTACAGACTAAACAATAAAAAGATGCATTGATTGTTGGCTGCGCCCTTATTGGCTGAATAGGTTTGACATTTTCCAGCTTTCTAACTTGCAAAGAGGAATTTCCCTTCAATTTGTGCCGGTGCTGATATACTTTAAACTGCTTGGGAAAGCTCTTTAAGTTGAGTCGATTAAGACACATGGAGACGTTGGAGTGACATGGACAGGGAGGAGCTGTTGGCCTCCCTCCCTTCACTGCCTTCCATGTGAGCGCCGTGTGGTTTTGGACCGGGGCGTTGTTGACCGGCGGGCTGAATAGACCGATCAGTAAGCCTACACTGGTGGGACGCTGCTGACCTCCCGGTGCCTGTCCTCACTCTGCCTCAGCGCTCACATTGACGGAGACACTGGGGCTTCTCCGGTTTCAAAGGGCCCGCCTTTGGGCAGAGGAGCGCCGGGGGAAACAGCACTTAGCCACGGCCTCGGCATAGTTTATCCCAAACCTCTTAATCCCTCCCCCTCTCTTTCCACTGTCACATTCTGTTCTGACAGCTGCAGAGGACGATGAGGAGCAGTCGCTGCCGCTTGCTGCAGCCTGCATCTTCATGTCCGTATCGGTTTTGTGTCTGACCCGGGAAGCCTCCATCTGGGAAGAAGCCCGATGGGGGTAGGTGTCACATGGAGTTCTCTCATCAGTGAAGCCGAAGCGTCGCGGAACTGGCGGAAGCTGGCTCCAGTTTGTGCCTCTCATGTTTCGCCACTACATTCAAGTCACAAAGCTGCGCATCTGTTTTTATGAAATGTATAAATCTCTGGCGATCTTTCAAAAACCCAGAAGGTCATTTAAAGACCCTGAAACCCTGTTTCTTTATATGAGCAATGCACTCAGTGGCGGTGCTAGATCATTTTAGTGGGGAACCCAGATTTGCCCAAAACAGCATGGGCTTACCATGAAGTGGGCATGTCTGTAAAGCAGAGACTTGTGGGTACGCATAATCTGTTTTCATTCGGATGTCTTGAGTTGAGAAGTCAAGGGACCCCTTTGGAAATGCCCATGCCACTTTTTCCCTCGCCAGATTTTAGCCTAACCGAGCGTTATTTAGCCCTTTTTGACATTTTAGCATGACATGGATGTTACCAATGGATGCATTAGGTCATATAGTACTAAATTAGGTTCTTGTGGCTTTTTTTGGCCACTTTTTGTAACGTTTTTGGATAGATTTTGTCGCCTTTTTTGAAATATTTGTCGCCTTTTTCTGGCTTTGTTGCCCCTTGACCTATTTGCTGCTTTTGTCAAGTTTTTTTGTTTTGTTTTCTTTTTTTTTCAGTGCATGCATACATATCCAGGGACCTCCCTGAATAGATGGCGATTTCCCCCCGGCCCTCCATTGTTAAACCCAAAGTTACACCCTTAGTCTAATCCACACGTGTCAAACTCAAGGCCCGTGGGCCAAATCTGGCCCCTCGCAGATTTTGGTCCGGAACGCATATCAACTTAGGTTGGCGATATATTTCAGCCCACCTAGTTTTTGTAACTTTTGCCGATGCGTTTCAAACATTTTTTATGATGGCTAAGGAACTTTTTTAGTAACTTTTTTTTTTTAGGGCTTTATGTCGACCAAAGGTAAGGGAGAAGACTTTATAGGACATGCTATAGCAGTGGGCGGTAAAAGGTTTACAGAGCGGTTTGCTTGTTGAGATATCCGCCAGAGATTTGTAAACACAGGTGCTCGGCTCTGTACCTCAGATGTAATGATGACACATGCGAGGCAGCTGAGACGCACCTTGTGGCTTTAACCAAAACCAAGTCAGTGGTTTCTGTCGGGATCGGAGGCCAGTTGTGGATGTGAGGACACAAAAACGCGGCGTCTCGTTAGAAACGAAACGATCCCTTCTCGGTATTAAAGGAAGCCTCCCCGTGGGGACGGGAAAGACGGAGCGATCACATCCCTGCTGGTTCTTTAATCCATCTCTAAATATGTTGAATGATGGCAGGAAAGGAAAATCAAGAGACTAGCAAACATTCCACAATAATAACCATGTCATATAATGTACAGCAACCTTTACTTCTTCCTTTTTCTGTCTGTCTTTCCATAACCACAATACTACAGTAATACTTCGGACCTGTTAACACATTAACGCATCTTTATGTACAATTCCTTCGTCAGTATGTAACCTTTAAGAAAATAGAAAGAAAAAAAAATACAAGAAGTGCCGTACAAATAGAAGCCTAATATTTTTTGTTTTTGTTTTGTGTGAGTGTACTGTACACCTGTATAATGTATATTTTAATATTTATATGCAGCTGTTGTATTAAAAGTATATTTTTAAAATAAAAAATGGGGCTGTGTTCCTTTTTCAATCCAGAGAGGATGAAGTACTTGCTACAGTATGTGGGGACATTTTCTTTAGACAAAATGATTCCTGTAATGATGATAAAAGTATATTATTATATTTTACAAAGCAGCCTTAACCCTCCTGTTGTCCTCGGGTCAAATTTAACCCGTTTACAAAAACTTTCTATATCACAACTATCACAAAAAACGTTGAAAAAGGTGACAAATGTTGAAAAAAAAACTACATAACGCAACAAAAAAAAAACATTGGAAAAAGCAAAAGATTTAACAAAATTGACTAAAACATCATTTAAAAAAACATCAAAATTGGAATAAAATTGACAAAAACATCTAAGTGTAGAAAAAGAACAAAATGTTGAAATTTCAACCCAGAAAAACTTAAGTTGCAGATCGACGGGAAGACGACACGAGGCTTAAAGCACTTTTCTGACTTTGACTTGGTAATTGCAATTTGTCAGGTGTTAAGTGTGAGGCAGTCAGATCAGTTTAAGGTGTTGCTGTTTGTGTTTTTTGCTCATTTACACCTTGCAGGATGTTCATAAACGCTGTGCAACACCGCCAGCAGGTCACACACACTTACTGCATCAGTTATGAAAGCTTTTTTTTTTTAACTTCTTCCTGAGAGAATGAAAGCAAAGCTAGAGGCCTTTTGTAAGTTTTGGCATGCACTGGCAATGATTGCTTGACAGGCTGGCAACGACTCACCCACACAGGATCCAACTCATACCGGTTTTGTGGAGACGAGCGCCAATCAGTCTCCTCCAGCTCACGGGGACTTTTAGCCCTCAGTGTTGTCTTACATAGACCAACTGTTCTACTTACTCCCAGGTTGTGTACTGTTGAGGACAAATGTCTAATCCCGGAGCTTTTCCCTGCACTAAAGCCAATTTAATGGGTCAGTTGACCCAAATTTAAACACTTTAAAATCTATTTTTTTTTCCCCTCTTGCCTTTAATGGTATCAAACTATGTGGATAGGTTTTGTTTCATTCACACAAGTTCTCAAATATCTGTCTCTGGCATCATTGCTTACAGTTGCCCAGCTGTCAGTGAATCGTAGACGTTTGAAATTTCTTTTTAAAGGTCCCGTATTATTCTAATTTTCAGGTTCATCCTCAGTCTGGGTTTCTACTAGAGCATGTTTACATGCTTTAATGTTAAAAAAACACTTTTTCTCATACGATCCCTCTCAATATACTGTACCTGTATTTACCCTCTGTCTGAAACGCTCCGTTTTAGCACCTGTCTCTTTAAATCCACCTCCCGAAAAAGTGTGCTCTGATTGGTCAGCATTTCCAGGGATTCTGCATCTTTGCTTTCTGCTTCTCTCCACAGTCATTGCAGTCGGGGAATGACTAACTGTAGACAGTTTACACTGTATATATAACAACTGTGGATTGGGCATTTTGATACTTTCACAGTATTTATATAGCACCTTGGCCCTTTCTAATAAAAAAACACTTAAATCTCACATTTTAAAATATAGGACCTTTTAAATTAAGAGATCTGCAGTGTTTCATGCATGGACTCTGCAAGAAAAATGCTAAGAATAATTCAGATTTAACCCTATCCTGTTGTCCTCGGGTCAAATTTCACCTATATTCAGAACGTTTATTAAACATTTGGGTTTCTTTTAACCAAATTGTCAAATAACGTAGATGGTTCCATATAAGCATTACTCCTTGCAAGTAAAAGAAAAGATCAGCTCAATACTTTAATTGAATTTGGGTGTTCTATTTAATTTTATTGCAATTATACTGGGAAAACCCTGACGAACTTCCAGCAACTTTGAGATTTGCTCTGCAAGTCTGTCTGGCCGTGAGTCCATTGCCAATATTTCCAAATCGAGGCACCAGTCACAACCATTGAGGCTTTACAAGATGACGACAGTTCCGTAGATTTCCGTGAGCAGGCTCTGCAACGTGCTCGCCGGTTGAGATGTTTTTCCGTCGCTCTGCATACGTCATCTCCATGGCGCTGATTGGTTGAAGAACTATCCAATTGCGCCCAGAGGCATTTGAGCGGCGTCCTTGGTGAAATAGGCTGTGAAAGGACCTTCCACAGACCCACTCTGTTAAAACTGAGAAGGGTCTGATGTCAACCAGGCTAGTCCTAAACCACGGTGTTTAATTTGCCAAATCACAGTTCTGTATAAGGTTTTTATTTAAAGTTGAGCATCCCTGCCCTCTAGTTTCTGACTTTATATCCAAAGTTCACCAAATTTTGAAGCAGTCGATTGTTGGTGGCATAAAGGTTGAGTGGCTGTGAGGTTTATAATGCCCCACAATCCTGCACCCACTTCAAGGCAGAGCACACACACACACACAACAGGCAAGACTCAAGATTTTATTACCAAAGAATCCTTTTTTATTCGATTTGGAATTGTTCCCATTCACATTGACATTAAAAGGTACATTAAGTAAAAACATCAAAGTCAAGTGTCCCCTTCAGTGAATTACTGTTCAACATTGCACAATGCCCAGCTCTGGAAAGACACACTTAACCATTGGTCCCTATATTCAGGAGTCAAAAACATCAGAGCAGCAGTAAAAGAAATTCCTGGAAACCACATCAGGATGAATCGGAAAGAGATCCACAGATACCTCGCCGTGTGAGAGGAATAAAAACGGATCACAAAGGAACTCTGTCAGCGTTTGCATGTCACCCTGTTGGCTGCTGTAAACTCCTGTTACTGGTGCAGGACTCACAAGTGGAAAAGTGTTTTTAAAGTACAGACGAGGAGACGGGGGTTACAAACACGCACTGACAGTTTGACAGGGATGTGTCACAACTCATCTGTGTCAAGGGCGAATAGAAAAACCGTGGAGAATAAAGGGTGGAATCACATTTAAGCTTCTAAAAGCACCTCTTACTTATTAAATCAGCAACAATTAAATTACAAATCAAAGTTCTCCCCCACTGTGGGATCAACACATGTTTGAACTTCTCAGGAAGTTTCACCAGCTGCTTCTCAGACCCACATTTGCATCGTCATGGTCTGTCGCACAGCAGTCGGCACACAACACAACGCCAAGGCTGACTAACACGAAAAACATCAAAAACAGTGGCTTCAGTTACAGCTAAGAAATACAGTAAATGGAAATAAAACCGACCTCCTTTCTTCAGAGTAAGGCTTTTTCCCCTCAAAATGGCTTTAAAGAAGTTAATTTAAAAAAACTAACCATATCAGATGAACACTAGAGCTGCAAGGATTAATCGATTAGTCAACTGTTTTGATAATCGATTAATCGGATTGAGTTGTTATTTAAATAATACAACTGATTCTGGCTTCTTAAATGTGAATAGTTTCCTCTCTCCTCTGTGACACTAAAACTGAATATCTTTGAGTTGTGGACAAATCATTTAAGGAAAACACTGATTCACATTTTCTGAAATTTTAGACCAAACAAGTGACCAATTAATCGAGAACATGATTTACAGATTAGTCAACGATGAAATGAAGCGTTAGAAGCAGCACTGTACATTGTCCCTCCATTTTGACCAGCGGCATATGACATGCTTCTTCTATTTATTTATTTTATGGCGTTATTGCATTCAGAAATCAGACGACAACTGTTTTTTGTATCGGACCTCCAGGGCCTTCATCTGCTTTCAGCGGCTTTATCCAAACACTGGGCAGATCTCTCTGCTTATTTCAGCTGAAACGCATCTTGGCTCTGTCTGTCCTCTGATAAACATCGGTGCTGGACGGAGGTCTTGGCGGGACAACAGTGCCATTCAAGTATCAAAGCGCGATCAGAGACCCGAGCTCTCCAGGTGACATCGCCGGTCTGCAGGACCGCTTCTGAGGAAAATCATCCCAATCGGGACGTGGGGAGGTGTAGATGAAACACTATCTTTTGATGGCTTCACACGTATCACCTCGCACTCAAGTGCTATGCAAAATCACTTTTTAGGGTGTGAACGTTTCAACTGCCAGATGGTGGGAAAAGAGGGATTTTGATGACTAAGATTAAAGGTGAAACAAAAAATCATTTAGAGCAGGCGCACATGTACTGAGAGGTTTATGCCTCGATGCAGAGGTCCAGGGCTCAAATCTGACCTGCGACTGTGTCTCTCTCCTCTCTCTCCTTTCTCACCTACCTGTCCTTAAAAAAAATTATTTCACAATCATTTCTTCACCTTTGCATCTCTTGTTTGCAAGTGGGAATGTCCTGTTGAAATGCAAAGATCATACGTGCACACTAGAGGTGGGGGCAGAAATAATCGATTCGCGTATATGTATCATACAGATTTTTAAAAATCGATTCTCTTCCTCCGAATCAGGGGTGTCGGACTGGGGGGGGGACGGAGTAAAAAAATATGCTAGAATGAATAGCTGTGGATGCGGGGAGGGGCCCATAGAAAATGTCTTTCTACAGGGCCCAGAATTTTGTGCTACATCCCTGCTCCGAATTAATATCTTTTATTCATTTTTTTTTTTTTTTTAACTATAATTCACCTAAATATTTTCTTTGTATACGGTACCATCTGGAATTTTGGCAGATGCCAGAAGGGCCGCATGCAGAAAATCCATGTTATTCTCCTTTTTACAAATGAAATACATGTCTGACTGACTGTGTGATGTGCATTCTTCATGTTTTTTTTTGAAATATCTCATGATATATTGTCTCTGGGAGTGTATTATTCTTAAAGAAGGAAAAGTCGCAATTCCCAATACCATCGAATCGCATAACTTCTAGAAAAGAAATAAATGAAAATCATATCAGCAGCCATGTATGGTGAAAGAATCAAATCCGGACAAAAGCACATCGTCCCAGCCCTGGTTCCGACAAATGTGAAGCACTAAAGATATCATTTAGTAAATTATACAAACTTTGGCAGGCGTCTAGTCTCAAACAAAGTTGTTAATTGGAAGAAAAGCAGAGGGCGAAGCGGATGTTGAATGGTCTTCAAAGTCCTCAATATATCATATTCCTATGATATATGGATTGTGCCTGGGATGCCTCTGCACTTCTCACTCAGCGGTTAAGACATTCATCAAGCCACCGAATCCAGGTTAACTGTGCAGACTGCCATTAAAATAAGCTGAGCACCTACACAGAAAACATGGCTTCGGATCTCGGGGAGAAATAGGTAGCAAACGAATGATAGTTGAATCCTGTTATGCAAAGTAGATTGTTTTCTCCCAAAGCTGAACGTGAACACAGAGAAACATCTTTCCCGTCTGAGAGGGGCTCTGTGTTTAAAGCTGTAGGATCAAAGAATATCCAGAGGGAGTTTCCAGGCTCATTAATCTGTCTCTTGTACAGTCAAATCTTTGGCCCATATATCCTCATTAGCCCAGTCACACCCTTAGCTGTCGGGTAATTTTCTTCTCCTGTCCTCCGTACTCACATTCTGTAGCGATTAGTATCGTGGTCATGGAGGACACAGGAGCCTGCAGGGTTAGGCGGTCTGGAGCCTCCGTGTCTCAGGGGAGGAGGGCCTCTCCCTCTTCAACCCAGAGGAGGTTCAGGGCCTCGGCCTGCCGCTGCTCGCGCTGGTGGATCCTCCGCAGGCGCAGGATGTAGAGCAGGATGGCCAGCACCACCACCAGGATGCAGAGCGAGAACAGGTGGTGGTTGTAGACAAAGGAGGAGCGCAGCCAGCTGGGGTGGCTCTGCCGAAGCGTTTCCTGCTGCAGGTCCCTGGGGACGACAAAACAGACGGCATGAACACAAACGCTGGCAGAACAACACTGATGAACACAACGGCATATGTGTCCTTTAACATAAAAAAGAAATGAAATCTTCCACAAATTACACAAATAACAAGTGAAGAGAGGGAAGGAATACCGCAATATCAGTATAGTCTGAGATTTAGGATTTGAATATAGTGCAAGGCAGTTCAGTAACGCTGGTTATTGTGATGACAGCGTTAAGCTTAATTACAAGGTGCGTGCGCGCGAAAAATGACGTTGCCATGGCAACTCAGATTTTTTTTTGTAACTACGCGCCCACTGCGCACGCTGCTCTTTCAGTTCAACGCGGTCGGCAGGCAAGATCAGGTTCGCCTCTACAAACATCTGTGTGATTCTCCATGTACAGACCACCGGGAGTCAGACAGCCCTAAATATGTGTTCAGAGAATGACGACACACTGGGGAAAAAGACAAAAAAACATTTTGCTGGAGAGTGTGGAAAAACATAAGTTTTCAAGGCTAAAAAAAAAAAAAAAAACCGGCTTCATGGAAAGAGTTTTCTAAACAGAACTGTTTCCATCTGGTGAGAAACGTTAATGATTAGTGTAGATAAATGTAATGTTTGGCGGCACGTCAGAGTTTAACATGGATGTGTATGCTACTGTTGCTAGCAGCCTCCTTTCCTCAACTTTCGGTTTCTACTCAGATTATTTGGTTTGTACGCTCTCTGGTGTTTCGGAGAATACCGCAACGAACAATGCGCTGAGCGCGGGCCACGCACGGTGTCGCATTCGAGTATACTAAATGCTTTACGAGGTGGAACACCTAATGGATTCAGCTAAAAGGATGACACATTTAATTGGAAGTTGTTGTTTTTTATCTATCTATCTATCTATCTATCTATCTATCTATATATATATATATATATATATATATATATATATATATATATATATAGCAACCAGCAGGTCTCCAAAGTGCTTTACATCAGGGAGAATAAAACATCATACAAAATAATAAAAATAGAAAACAATCAAGTCAGAGGAGGAGAGGGAAATTGTGCCGCCACTACTACGCATTAAGAGCCTTAAAAGAGTTTAGATCTAAAACGAGCTACATCTGTATTAGTGCAAATATCAGGAGGTGACTGATATGTATGTGTTTGTGTGTTGTGATGATGGAGGTACCTGAGAGGCAGGAAGCGGGTTTTGAACAGGATGGCTCCCAGAGTCCACTGGACCTCCTTATCGTAAACCAGCTGGGCGGTTTTCAGACTCAGGTACTCGGTGGGGAAACGGAAGCCGGAGTGCAACACCTCGTACATCCAGGCCGACTTGAAGCACTGATACCTGGGTTAACAAGAGCAGGAGGGTGTGCCAGAGGGGGAGAAGTTAACAGGTGTTATGGGAAACATGCTGTAGATGTCTGCAAAGGGACAAGCGAGAATCATTCAGTGGCACATCTGCACCTCGGCAGTTTTAGACCTGCAGTTACGGTCCAACCTGCCCCAGAAAAGACACAACTTCTGCAATTTTGGCATTAAGGGTCCTATCTTGCACCCGCTCAGCGCGGCGCAAGGCCCGATGCAAGTGTCTTTGCTGTCTTAGGCTTGTGCACAGTGTGCACACTATACTTGTTACACACACAGGGAAGCGCAGCAGCACACACACATGCAAAAGATTAAAAAATAATAATATGATGGTTCAAATCTGCCATCATAATAGCAATGTGCCAAGGTACAAACGCGCCTGGCTTTTAAAGGGAATGGGAGATGACACTCGATTGGTTGATTGCATGTTACGCCCAAAACACACCTATGATTAATGAAAACACTAAGTACAACCGTTTTGAACCACGCGCCCGGCGCACGGACCCTTTTTTCTGCCGTTAAATTGGCAAAAGTGGATTTGGATACGCCCTAAAACGGCCCTATTTTAACAAACTAAGTGCACGTGATTCCCCCCCACCCCTTCATATTGGTCAGATGTGTCTGGGGCAGGGAGCAAGTAAGTAAATACAGGAAGGAGGTCCTTTGTTCTGGATTTGTGCATATTTCTCGCATCTCAATGTATTCATTAAAATGTCCCCCCCCCCATACATTATTCAGTGAGTGACATTCCTACGTCTGCTCTGCTCAATTCAACCCACCTAACAAGGCAGGTGTGAAAACGCCCTGAGTGTTACAGCTGCAAATTTGTACTTTATGGGTGTTTTGAGGGTTTTATTTTTGGCATTTTAAACCTGCAAAAAATATTAACTAGAGCACATTTCTGATGAGTACTGGGAACTGTGCACAACTCTTCTAGGTGTGAAACGTGACCTGGTTACTTTGAACAGGGAAGATAAAAGCTTGCAGATGCATGCAGGTTGACCCCGTTCTGTCTTGGCACTGAATATTTGAGCTATAAACTTGGGTGTTACTACATGTTACATCTACATGCCTAGTGTTCGTTGGTAGAACAGTTGGCTTTGACGATTTCAAGAGAATTAACACTGAGGCTCAGTTGTCAAGCCTGAAGCGTTAACTGTTCCAAAATCAAAGTCCCTGCCAAAGCTGACTGTTAGCTAAAATAAACATCTATAGGAGTAGTTCACATGCACCGGAGGTTTGAGGGAAACGATGATGTCCGTCTTTAGTACCTGCATTTTATTGCTCATCACTAAAATACACAAGAACAGCAGCTATAACAAACAAAAAAAGCTGTCTTTGAATGATGTGGTAATGTTGACATGTCCACATGTGCAGGTCCAAACCTCATATTTCCTGTTGGTAGAACTAACAGCACCTCCTTGTGGAGAATCTGTAGCCTGCTAAATATGAAAAGGTAAGTTTGTAACTAATGTACATGCTTTAAATCTGTAAATTGCAACCATAGAAGCATTGATATCATATGACAGAACAGAACAATACTTGGTCCCATGACATGGTGCTCTTTGGATGCTTTTATATAGACCTTAGTGGTCCTTTAATACTGTATCTGAAGTCTCTTTCCCAAAATTCAGCTTTGGTGCAGAATTACAGCCACTAGAGCCAGTCCCACAATGAGCTTTCCTTAGTATGTGCCATTTCTGAGTCTGTAGCTTTTGAGGAGGGGGCAAGGTGGATGCTGGGGGTGTGGCCTTGACCAACTGCCACTTTGCTCGTTTGAAAGCCATGATGTCTCTCTCTCATTGGGTGGGCCAAATTCTTTGGGCGTGTAAAGCAGGGAAAGGGGAGGTAACCTTGCCCCTTATGACCTCATAAGGAGCAAGATTCCAGATCGGCCCATCTGAGCTTTCATTTTTTAAAAGGCAGAGCAGGATACCCAGGGCTCGGTTTACACCTATCATGCTTTTGCATGATTCTTTGTGGAGAAACTCAGTTTTACAGATCTGTCAAGTGAATCAACAAATCCATTAGAGTACAAAATGGCACCAACATGGCAGAACAAAGAGAGAAAAGAACAGGAAGTGAAACAAAAACACAAAGGAAGATGTGCTGTATTCATACATCATTGTACGAATATAGACTGAGGCTCTGGATCAGGATGAAGACAGTTGGTGAAGAGCGGTGAACCTACTTGAGTCTGCTGAGGTCGGCCTGCTGAGAGAAGAGCTTGTTGTCCAGGCGTTGTTTCAGTATCGGCCACTTGGTGGCGCAGTAGTCCTGCAGAGAACCCAAAACAAACAACTGGTAAACTTCTACAAAAAACAACAACATAACAGGAAAATCCTATTTTTCAGCCGAGTTAGTCATGAAAAGAGTGGTGTGTGTCTGGTTACCATGGCAGCCCGGGAGTACTTCTGACTGTCATACTGTCCTCCCAGCCTCAGCACGTCCTCCGTACAGTAAAAAAACTCAGAGAAGCCGTAGAACTCACTGTTGCTGAAGTTGATGGGAGCCTGGGAAAAAAAAAAATATGGAAGTTATTTTTTGCCATTTGTGCTCAGTGAAGAATGCAATCCAGGCTGTCCAGTGAGCTATGACTTTAATATGTGTTCCCAAATAAAGAACCCCCCCCCCCTTTGAAAAGAGGATAGGAATGAAGGAAATCTATCATATTGTAATCATACTTTATTGACTTACTAAAATGTCCAGAGGACATCATGCCAACCTTTCCTTTCGCTAACAATAGTCTGGATCAACAGAAGTACATTTCCTGGATAATTGCCTTGTCCTTGTCTCACTCCGTTCTCTTCGGGAGCCACACCCACAGAGACACACACACACACACCCACAGAGACACACACACACACACACACACACACACACCCACAGAGACACACACACACCCACAGAGACACACACACACCCACAGAGAGAGACACACACCCACAGAGACACACACACACCCACAGAGACACACACACACACCCACCCACAGAGACACACACCCACCCACAGAGACACACACCCACCCACAGAGACACACACACACACAGAGACACACACACACCCACAGAGACACACACACACACACACACACACACACACACACACACACACACACAGAGACAGACACACAGACACAGAGAGAGAGACACACCCATACACAGAGAGAGAGAGAGAGAGAGAGAGAGAGAGAGAGAGAGAGAGAGAGAGAGAGAGAGAGACAGACACACACACGTCGCTTTTTCCACCTTTGTTGTCACTTTATTCTATGATGGCTGAGAAATTTCTGTGAGAAAGCTACACGAGACATCCAATAATAGTCAAAATATTGGACTTTTTGCGATGAATTAAAATCAGGAGCGTCAAACTCATCTTCTCCAAAAGGGCCAGACGGGAGAATAAGAATCACCTTACTACAGCGCTGTGGAGATACGCCTGGCAATGCGAGACAATATGCCAACAATAACCCAGTTATTTTAAGTTACAATCCGTGTTTCTTTGTCTGTTCTTGATCTGTGATAAAATCTTGGTATTGACATGGAGGTTGGTACCTGGTAGACGCCCCCTGGTGACATGGTGCCGTTGTGGAGTCCCAGGAAGGGTCGCACGGCCTCTTGACACTGAGTCCAGTCGCCCTGACCCCGCAGGTACAGCGTGTGGTTGTCCCTAAAAACCGTCTCTGATAGGCTGACTGGCAGACAGGGGTCCAGGTACGGTTTGTCCTCACTCAGGCCCGTCTGAGTGGTTAGAAACCTGGACAGACAGGAACATGAATGAAAAGAAACACTAGTAAGGAAGAGCATTTAGGTTCAATCTGTGACCATATTTTAGATAATAACCATCAAAAGAGATGGCAACAGAAACAACGTCTATAGACTTCATTAGTAACAGCATCTTTACAAGAGTTATTTCCTATCGTGTACCACCTGGTGGATTCTTCCAGAAAATATGCATTGTGCTTTTTGCCATAAAGCAAAAAGAAAGTGCGGTTTTAACAGAGAAAACACAGCTGAAAGATTCAGTTTTAACAGTTTTTGATGTAAAAATCTAAACATTTGTACATGTTTCATTAAAGCCACGACAGGTTATGAGATAGAAAATGAGGTTTTGATTTTTGAATATCACAAATACTACAGCTGGCATTGGAGGAGATGAAAGCAGCTATAAGTAGATGCTTAGTGGCCCAAAGAATAACACAGTTACCTGTTCTTGGCCAGCGTGTTGTTGACCAGACGGTCCTCGTAGCGCTGCCTGGCCATGTTTCCTCCGAAGCCGAGGAACGTGGTGACGTAGACTCTGTAAACATGTTGTGTGTGCTCAACATCGCAGCCCAGATTGAACTCGGCGAGGACACTCTTACCGGCCTCCTCCTGAAAGAGAGAGATTACATCGCTGCAGACCTGTCTCCACCAAGACAAGGACTCACAAACAAGGATAATACATGTCTATGATAGAACTGGTACAATTAGTCAATTAATTTTATTTACTATTTTGATGGCTGATATATTGTTTTAGGAATCTTTCAAGAAAAAATGATGACTATTTAAAGATTCCAAGATAGGGCAGTGTTTTTTATTGTGATTTTGGCTCCTAACGATCACAAAAACAATGTAATCAACTGGAAAATTATTAGGGGACATTTCATAGTTCAAGATTTTTTCGCTGTTTTTTTTTTTTACAGTTTTACTGTTCTTTTAAGTTCAATAAATGCAACATCTTTCCAAAAGTCAATGAGTAACCGTCTTAAATAATCATGATTTCAATATTGACTAAAATAATTGTAATTATGATTTTTTCCTATAATGGATCAGCCCTATTCCAAGGCATCCGATGTGAGACTTTGCTGCTTACGTGACTGTAAAATGCACAGTGTAAACTGAATATTTTGGGGGTTTGGATGGTTTGTCGCGCAAAAACAACTTTGGGATTTTGAGATGACCCATACATTAAATGATGAATCAAGGAAGTAATCATCAGATGAATCGAGAATGAAAATGAACGTTATATTATCAATAACAGGGAGTTCAAGCCGTTCCTTCTCCGGGAACACGTGTCTCACGTCACTTCCTTACTTGTTGTGGTGAACTGAAGGTGATGGCGCTGGGCACCTCGTAGGCGATCTGCAGCGAAGCTCCACCCATATCCATGATGCCCACTGTGCGGCGCCTGCTGATTGGCTGCTGGTTCTGAGACCCCGTCGTCACCTCCACTGTGGCGTCCTCTGAGAAACGTGAAAGAACTCAGATATTATTATGTTCTTTGTTTCTTGTAAAAGAGTAATTAGGGTCAGTTTGAGATACGTCCTGTTTACGCCTCCACACTCACCGTCATCGGCGTGATCAAATCGGCCCAACACAAAATTAATGCCAATCCATGCATAGACTCCTTCAGGGTTGAGAGGCAACAGGAACCCGTCGTCACAAACACGATGAGGCGGCACAAAAACACAGTTAGAAGTAACAGAATTAGGGATAATTCCTGCCCGTGGCGAGTGCTACATTCCCTTAATTCAGTTAATATACACTCAAACCAGCACCAGCAGGTTATAGCATCATAGTAAGCGAGCATCACACCTTCTTGTTTCCCAGAGATGACCTCGGCATGGGATCTAGAAAACAGGAAGTCAAACTCCAGGGGAATATCAGTGACCAGGTCCTCCAAGATGTCCGCCTGCTGGCTACATACAGAGAAACAAACTGATGGTGGTGATGGCGCAGTGGATGTGACACAAGCCTTTTGCAATTGTAAGTCGCTTTGGATAAAAGCGTCAGCTAAATTATGTAAAATGTAATGTAAAAACAAGAAATATTTAAATCACACTTTGGACTGCATTACATTTTTGCTAGGTGTATGATAAAAACTGGCATCAGAGTATACAGTATATAAAGTACTATGATTTGAAAAATCATTTTGTGTATATGCTGTCGCGTCTACCTCTCCGGCAGCAGACGCATGCCAGCAGTGCAGAGGATGTAGAGCGGCGTCTCTTTGTGTTTGGTCTTTGGGACGTGAGCCGCGGCGAAGCTGAGGAGAGGGTGGAGGTAGTCGCTGGCCTGCGTGGGCTTGTTCGCCAAGGTGGAGATACCTGAGAGAGACGGGGGGGGGGGGGACACACATTTTAGCACGAGCAGGTACAAAACTAATATAAATGCACATTTATTTTCACAAGCCAGCTAATTATCAGAGCTGCTAATTAAATTATTTTGATAGTTAAAATCGGTTTGAGTCATTTTTTAATGAAAAAAAAAAATAGCATAAATTCTCCAAATACAGCTTTTAAAAATGTGAATATTTTTTAAATATGTGCTAGTTTTTTACTCCTCTGCAACAATAAACTGAATATCTTAGTTGTGGACAAAACAAGACATTTGGGGACGTCATCTTGGGCTTTGGGACACACTGATCAACATTTTTCACTGTTTTCTGACATTTTATGGATAAAAACGACTAATCAAATAATTGAAAAAATACTCAACAGATTGAACGACAATAACAAAATAAAGGTTAGTTGCAGCCCTACTTATTACACGCATATTTTTTTGTTAATGATATGTACAGCATGTCGACTCAAAAACATCTGTTTTTATTTTTATTAAATGAGCATAATATGGGCACTTTAAGTTAGCTGTTCACACAATACAGTAACATGAGTTATTTAAATTAGCTGGATACTAGCTTAAACCTCATTTTATTTTTTGATTATTTTTTGGGCATTTTCAGCCTTTATTTTGATAGGACAGCTAAAGACATAAAAAGGGAGAGAGAGCGAGAGAGAGAGAGGGGGAATGACAGCAAAGGGCCACAGGTCGGAGTCGAACCTGGGCAACCTCTATATATGGGCGCCCGCTCTACCAACTGAGCTTTCCAGGCGCCCACAAACATCTGTTTTTAAAATTCATATTGGCCAATACTATAAGCTCAGCCAGGCCAAATTTATCAGTTGGCTTCTAGTTCAAATAAAATGACAAACGTATGAATAAATAATCAAAAACAAATTTAGATTCTTCAAATTCACAAAACAAATGATCCTGGTTGCCATATCTGGCTGATGGGGATAATAGTTGTGCAGACCACGTGGTCAGTTAGGGGGTTGTTACAGTCTGTCCCAGGGTTCAACGTGCCACGTAGTCTTTTAACTGCTCCTGGAACAAACCCACTGTATCTTATCTCGCTGCTGTGACTGAGATAAAACAAAGTCACAGGGACTGAAAGGTCCTTTCTGCTGGAAAGACCAATTACTTCACAAGGTAACGTCATCAGAAACACTAATCCAATGTTCTTGGCTGGATGAAAATACTGAAATGAAAATATAGAGCGACGCAAGTTGTTGCTTCTGGTTCAGCTGATTCTTGATTTAAAAAAATATATATATAAAACAGTTCCATTTTCTTTCCCAGAATGCCCTGGAGAGAATGAGTCTGCAATGCCCAAATAAACTACAGATGCTCATGGAGGACTGTAGAAACAGAGGCCCAATCCCAAAGTCCGGACTCACGGAATTTGGTGCGCGTTCTCATGAAATTCATTTAGCATACATTTTAGCATTATTTAAGCAGTTGCACATTTTGGTTTCCCCATCCTGAATATATTCAAATATTTGTTCCTTTATTTTATTATTATTATTATTAGTATTTCATGTATATTGTATGTATGTATATTTTTCCTAGCATCTCATTTACATTTTATATTTGTATTCTGTGTTGTGTGACTGATGTACGTGTGCTGCTTTAACACCGTAATTTCCCATTTTTCTTGGGATCAATATCTATCCATCCATCTATCTATATTCATAAGGGCTTAGGGTTGTCCCAATGTCAAATTTCAAAGGGCGTGAGGGTGTGAGTACACACTTACCGAGCCCTTTCCTTGAGTCTGCATTGATGCAGACTTCACCAAAGGGAATTACCCACAGTTCAAAGCGCTGTGACGTTTACAGCGGGAAATTCAATTACAAAAAGGTAAACAACAGCACGACACACGACCACAGAACGGAACGGTTGTCCAGCTTGTTAAACAGGAGCTGGACCTTGGCCGTGTGGACAGCAACAAACTTAACATGAAAATACCCAAACCGGCAAGTGTCAGCAACATCTTTTTAATTAAACGTCGCCAAGGTAACGTGATCTCCTGAAATGCTGTCCCAATCCCATTTATACCTACAGTATGTTAGCCCATGTGGCCTCACACACTCACTCACTTACCACCTGAGATCAGTTAAGTCTGTGAGTCTTTAGTCTTTAGTCCTCAGGGCTCACTTTGGGATTGGGCCATTCACGCATGAATACTCAGATTTCAGTTCTCAGAAAGCCGACAGCCATGCTTTGTCTGCCTAGTACTGGTCTGCTTGTGTGTGTAGGGATGCACTGATCCAACGTTTTTTAGTCCCAATGCTGATACTTTAATCATGTTCTTGGAGGTTTCAGTGACCAGGTGATGGGAGTACAATCCAAATTATTTTTGGATTGTGTATCTGTTGAAACCCGAAGCCGATCTGATACCGCTGTTGAATTAATAATTAACTGTATACCTTCCACCTTCCATCCACCATGTGAAAGAGACTAAAGGCACCAGACTTTCCTCACTAAACATTACTTTCCTAACTAAGACAAAATAACAGATGTAATGTACTGAATTCTTATTGATTCATTTAAAAAAACAACTGTGCATTCAAGTAAAAAAAAAAATAGAATGTAATCAAACTCCTTAAAATAAATTTAAAAAATTAAATAAAATGAAGCAGTAGAAACAAAAAATAGTGTATTGGTCAAACATACAATAGAAATTAAACAGTAACCAAAACATTGGAAAAACTGGATCGGCCCATGGATCTGTTCCTTTTTCCGATCCCTGATCCAGCTATTTTGCCAATATCGGGGCCGATGTCCGAACTTACTATTGGATCGTTGCACCCCTAATTGTGTGCAAGTCTTTTTACATCAAGATGGTTAAAAAAACAAAAAAAAACAGCGCGAAGGTAAGAAGAAAGGCACGCTGACATAAGACAAAAAACTGCTGTGACAGACTACATCCGCTTCCTCACCAGGTTTTATCTTCTTGACGACTGGCTTGCGGTCGTGGCCCCTCATCTGTCTGACGTCCAGCAGGGTGTGAGGGTTCCCGTTGTGGGGCGGCCAGTAGTACACAAAGACCCGAGAACCACTGCTGCCACAGTCCACCACGATCCCATAATTCAGAGCCGGGTTGAGGACGTCTGTGACCTCCATGGACTCTGCGCTGGATAGGTAGCTGGAGGAGGACAAACACACAAGCATTAAGATATGAAGAATATACTCCTGTGTTTATATACTGTGTAAAAAAAGAAAAAGAATACCATATGAGGAAAATATCTAATTGAGATTACTTTGACTGATATTGCGATATGGTTCAAGATCTTGGACAAAATGATAATTGTTGTATTATTACTCTCATTTTCATTAAAAAATATTAAAATTAAAAAAAAAAAAAAATCTAAATGATTATAGTGGGATTTATGTGAGGAGCTGTAGCAAAAAAAGTTTATTTATTATTTTTTTACTCTGTAGGATAGGATTTGTAGGCCGGGACGTCTCCGCAGCCCCACACTACTTACAGTCCTTCAGAATGGTTTTACACTTATTTTGCCCCTTACAAATATTGCGCCACCCTCTGCGATTGGGATATTGCACTAGCCCATATTTCGATTCCGATAAAATTGCGATTCATTGTGCAGCCCTACAAAAAAAAGGCAAAAAGAATAAATGTATAGTTTTATTTTCATGTCTAGCAATCGTGAGGTGTACAGGTTTGCTTCCCACAGGCTACAACAGCACAAAATATTCACCATAAGGTGCTTGGGATGAAACCCTTGAGCATACAGGAGATGCCAGACAGAGTGTCTATGGCACTCTTGTCCTTTCAGTGCATGTCTGAACTAAATGTATAAAAACACATACCAAGACCCCAAACTATACCTTTGACTCATACATACTATGCATCCCTAGCTGTCCTTGGTTACTAAAGAAAACACCTGCAGTCAGTCTCACACAGTCACTTTGAGCCGTCTGGCTTCAAAAACAGATTAGATAAGTGTTCTCACAAAGCTGGCAATCAGCTGGCTCCGTTTACCAAGAATTCCCCAGCCGAGCTACAAATGTTCCCACGTTCACATGGAAGAGGGGAAGAGTCAAAACAGCTTAGGACAACATGCGCAAATTATAAATCGTTTTTTATTTTAATAGCAGGAAATATTTCTTGAATAATTAACTTGTTATTTGTGTTATTGTTGAAGCGATATTTTCTTTGTGTGATTCCAGCAACTCCTTTGGTTCAGTTCTTCCCATCATGGCTTTCACTGTCGATTATAAAACGCACTCACATGCATGTTACTGTGAGGTGACATTTTCTTTTAATCTCCTTGTTTAACCCTCATGTTGTCCTTGGGTCAAATTGACCCGTTTTCCTATATCAATGTTCTTTTTTATCTACCCAAATGTAATTACCCAAAATAACATGACTGATTCCACACAACGCTCTTTTGCAAGTACAAATCTCTACTTTCATTAATTTTGGGCGTCTTATTCAATTTTATAGCATTTGTAAAAAAAATTGAAATTTTCAAAATAGCATTGAGTAAAAGTTGACATATTCCAGTCTGAGATTATCCATCAACATACATTCCTTTCATTTTAGTCAAAATAATTCCTAATTCCTGCTTTTAACTCAAACATTAAGTATAATCTCCTACAAATGAGATTTATTGACCATAAATTCCAAAAATAACTAAAATAACTGTAAAACCAAATTAAGTTAGTGTTATGTTGTGTTGAAAATGTCAAAAAAGTGACCTGGGCCAGGCTGCCTCTCTGTCCAGCTCCAACATGACAAGTTCTAAAGATCAAATTTTTTGGAAAACGCTCAAGCAGTAAAGGTATTCAGTAGTAGAGGGTCGCTGGTTCAAGTCCCTGTACGGACCAAAAGTAAAAGTAAAGAGTGGATCCCACTTAACCTCCTGGGCACTGCGAGGTGCTCTTGAGCAAGACACCGTAGCCCTGAGCTCTGGTCCAGCACTGGCAGCCCATTCATTCTCTCCATTTGTAAATGTAAATGTGCTGCATTTTTATAGCGCTTTTCTAGTCTTAACGACTACTCAAAGCGCTTTTACATCCTACAGGATACATTCACCATTCACACACATTCATACGCTGTGGCTGAGGCTGCTGTACAAGGGTCCACCTGCTCATCAGATACACACTCACACACATTTACACTCCGATGACACAGCATCGGGGTTCAGTGTCTTGCCCACGCTTCGACATGGGCCAGGGATTGAACCACCAACCTTCCAATTGGCAGCCAATCTTGGCAGCTCTAACACTGAGCCCCAGCCGCCCCTTAGCAAAGTAAATTGTAATTTCCCCACTGGGGATCAATAAACAGTATTTTTCATTTCCGACGTCTACTCGATCTACACTGACTTTCTCCCCCGCATTCAAATCCTGTCTAGATTTAGATTTTTATTGATCCCAAATTGGAATAATGTCAGTGCTACAGCAGCAAAATGCCAGACACACAGCACACATGGGGGAGGGGGTCTAATTAGGTATACTCAGTGTAATTTTATAGTATTTGTGTTATTGCTAATTGCATTGTAATTCTCTGTGGTAGTTGTTGTGCAACTGTTTTTATCCTTTGCTATTTGTTCATGTAAGGTGTCCGTCAAAAAAGCGTCCATAAATAAAATGTATTATTATTATTATTATTATTATTATTATTATTACTCACGTGTTGACTCGGGACCCGGGCCGTCGCTGTTGGCCCCACAGCTGCCTCTGGTAGGTTCCCATGAGGAGGAGGGCGCAGGTGATGAAGAGCAGCAGCAGCAGTCTCTGCCGGGGGGCACAGCCCAGAGACAGCAGGGACACGCTGCAGTACCAGGAGGCCGGCAGGCAGGAGAAGGTGATCCTGTGGAGGAAGAACACAACGAAAAACTACAATAAACTAGGGATGAAACGATGTGTCATAAATCGGGTAGAAATCTGAATAAATGTGTAAAGATTACAACCGGCTGACATAAAAATTTAATCACAATGCCATTTTTAAATGGATTAGGGTGCAATCTACTCGGAGTTCACTTATTTGACTTGAGACGTCACAAGGTATTCTTAGTTTATTTATTTGAAGGGATATTTTTTCTATTTATTTAGTTATTTGGATGCAAGATTTGTTTAAAAAATCTAACTGATTTTTTAAATATATTTTTATTTAAGATAAAATACTATTTCAGGTGCACTGTTGTTTTGCACAGTTAATATAATAAAGGAAATATTGTCAGTCATTTGTCTGCAGCTCATTCCATAGAAAAAAAGTGAAAAAATCGTTTTGTGAACCTAAAATCGTGAATCATATTAAATATTAAAGTGTATTGTTAGAGCTCTACAATAAACACTGTGGCGTTCAGTGCAGTTAAATCAAGCCATATAATGTTCAGATACAAAAGCGACGGTGCACATCATGAAGCACAAACAACTCGGCACTATCATAGATATTGTTATCAGTTTATTACCTTGCCATGTGTCCCGGTCAGCAAAAATACAAGATGTCACAGTCGTCACCTCATGGTGCCCGCCGTCTGACTGGGATCCTGTCCAGGGTTGGGACTTTTCTTCTGCCTGAAGAGGGAGAGAATATTGCTTACAGTAACAGTGCTATACCGTAACAATGAATAGATTACCAGAACTCAAGAAATCCATTGGTAGATTAACCATGAGTTGCAATCTTAACTGCCATTGTACAGTCAGTGTATATTTAAGAATAGTCATTGTCTAGTCTCAGTTTTTACTTAGTTTATTCTAGTTAGTGTTTATTATTTGTAGCTTTTAAAAGTTGTTTTCTGGTTTATGTGACATTGCTGTGTAATTATTTCGATTTGATGAATAAAATAATTATGGCCATAATGTACTTTGTAGTATTCCTCTATCTTCTTTTGGTGTACAGATGCAATAGATTCGCCTTTATTGATCCCCATCGTGGATATTGTGTTGTTAGAGCTGCACAAGGACAGCATTACAGATAAATAGAGGTTAATAAAACTAAAATAGAACTACAAATATGGAGACAAAAATGTAAAGGCAAAGTAACAGATGTGTGGTGTAAGTGCGAGTGTGTATACGGTGCGGTATTGTATAGTATAAAAGAGGCATAATAAAAGGGTAAATCAATATAAAAGGTAGCTAAATAACGCAGTAGAATGTAAAATCTATGATTTTTAGTGTGACATCCATCTAAAATGCAGTGTATGTAGTATAACCATAGACCGTTAATATTATTTATATATATATATATATATATATATATATATATATATATATATATATATATATATATATATATATACACACACAATCTGAGTATAACCCCGTCTTTTAAATAAAAGAAGCCTCCTTCTTGAAGGATTATTTCCCAGTTATATAAGATACAAGTGTTGCATAAAAACAGAAGAGTTTCTCATAACAAACACACAAATAATCACGTTACAGTTGTTTTTCTATTTTCCAACTTATCTAAAGCTAACTAGCTTTGTATGAATGTGTAACTTAGCAACAGTTACAGTCGGTTCGTGAACTAGCTCCTAACGTTAATTAATTAGCTCCAGCGTCTCCCTATGCTATCACTGCTCGATAGAAACTTACCTAATGATGCCTAACCTCCGCCATGACAGTACACTCCGTCAGTCACAGTGAAAGTTGTTGCTCACTCGACCGAAATGATGATGAAATATGTTCTTCTCTCGCTCTGCTTTACGGATATTGATTTAAAATAGAAGAGAGGAGACGAGGAAGAGGAAGTGATCGGATTCATCCAACAACTTCCTGTCGGCCCGGGCGCTTACGTCATCAAATACGTATCTGGAGCTGAACGTCTGCTGCGTTCAAGTGCTGTAGGAACATGAAGGGTGCATTTAAAAACACTCCTTTTTTTGTTTATAAAATATATTCACTGACTGTCTTACATGTCATAAAGAAATAATACGAATATATAGAATACGAAGAGTATTCATTTGTATTCTATGATGCATTGTTGTATTTGGGTTTGAATAAGGGAAATAAAGAAAAGAAAGTCACTGTAAAGACAAATGTGACAATTTGAGACTTTCAAATGTAATTTTGGAAAGATTTAAAATTTTGACAGATTATGCATTTTATTATTGCATGCCAGAGGCATTTGTGTCATATTGGTACGACATGTTTTGGTAAATGGATGGATAATGTTTTGTATAATAATTTCTTTATCCAGGTAAAATGTACTACTTAGGCTACATATAGATAGATAGATAGATAGATAGATAGATAGATAGATAGATAGATAGATAGATAGATAGAACAACATACGCCACCACGTGGACACATGTTGTAGATGATTTTCAGTTTATGATTGTCACTACTCCCTTTTTTCAACACGACCCCAACAGGTGAAATAAAGAAATATACTGTATATAAAAATGTGAGTATATTATTATCTTGCTTTTGTTTTGTTGTACTGTTGGCTTTTTGTCAGAAATAGATCGAAATGTGTTAGAATCAATATACAAAGAAAATAGTTTTCTTCTTCTTACTACGAATATTCTGTATACAACACCATAATAAAACAATAAAATAAAATAACCCAAGGCAATAAGAGACATGAACGTACAATTACACTTCCAATTTGGGACGTCCTGTTTAAAACTTCCCGTGCATTCATGTGACAGACCTAAATGTTATAAAATCGTCAACACCCTGTTGCTGGAGCTCCGCCCACTTTAGACAAGTTCGACCAATTGAAAGGACTATTAGTGATTGACAGTCAGCCTGTCGAATCAGAATTCAGATTAAGGTGCGACTCACTGCTAAACCCACAAAAGTCCCACCCGCTTGGACAGCAGTTTCCCGGACTCCCTACACAGCTGCTGTCTCGCAGAAGCAGCGACCCGCCAAGTCTCTCCGGCCGGTTGGGATACTAATTAAGTTGCCGGGAAGACTACACCGACAAGCGGGTCGCTAGAGCCGTCGATTTTAACAGACTAAACGGACTAATATCACTTTAACTTGAATGGAAGCGGACGGTTTTGTGTCCCGCCGAACGTCCGTGGAAACACCGGGCGTCGACAGCCGGGTTACTGGCGCTGCAGCCGGTGCAGGGTTTCGATGGATGGGCGGAAGGCTCCTGGACGCCACGGGAGGATTTGTCGGGTCTATTTCACCGAGAATGGCCGGGGAACAGGGCTTTGCTCCGGTGTTGCATCGAGCAACTCCCGAAACCTCGAGCTCCGTCGAGCCAGAAATAGACTATGAAGGGCTACCTCAGGAAGCAGCCACCACCACACACATGTTGGCAGGAGCCGTGGCTGGAATCATGGAGCACTGCCTTATGTACCCCATCGACTGTGTTAAGGTATTTAAGCAAATATATACACAAAACACCGCTTATTTCTCCAGGCCCAGTTTAATGTCACACGTAACGAAGCCACTGGTTGCAACGTAGGCCTGAACACAAGCCTGAGCTTGATTACTGTAAGGCTGCAACCAGATGGGGTAACCTTGCTAACAGAGGTCAGTTAACTAACTAGCATTACCTAAATAATAAATAACGACACGTAAGGTGACCGAAGTAAAATTCCATATACGAGTATGTATGTTTGGCGCAGTTAAGCGTTCATTTTGATCAATATTTGTTTAATAACAAACTGACAGATGCGTCTCCTCCATTGACTGTAAGAAATAATGGACGGAGCTTCCGGCTCTGAAAAGGGAAGCCAATGCGCAAGTGCCGAGTCTAATTCAATACAGCATGCTGTTAGTTTAATAAATGATGGTCCCATTTAAAATAGACAATAAAACAGGGCATGCTTTAGCGCTGGCTAAATGCCGAACTGTCAATTGTAAAGGCTTAGCAATGCTAGCTAAAGCACTGTTTGCATTTAAATAGCCAGGAACTTTTATTAGGTACTGTCCATGTTTTCGCCCTAAACTTTAACTTAATCAAAGTTAATTGTTACATATAATGGCCACCTAAAAGTTAGTTAAGCGTTTTACCTCGAGTAGTTAAGTAGATAGCCGATTGGTCAAGGGATAGGGACGTTAAGGGGAGTTTGGTACTCTAAACTGCAAGTATACCGCATTTGACGACACTGGCTTAGCCAATAGACAGTTAAAGACATGGACCAACAGATCCCGTTGTACTGGACGGAGACCGGTGACGTCTATTGGAAGCTCTCTTCCGGTGATGGCTGAGCGTTACTGCGCAGCCTCCATCTGAGCTTGATGACGTAGATGTGACGTGGACAACCTGTCTGAAAGTTGTAAGTCTTCTGGTAGCTGTGCCAAGAGAAATTGTAATCATTCCCAATTAGCAGAGATGGAGAGCCTAGGTATATTTTAGGATATAACATAGGCACAGGCTAATTATTGCCAATTAACATGCTAATTAACATTAGTAATTAAACTAAAACAGCTAATGTAAGTCCAAACTGTCAGCGAGCTTACTCTGTACTATACGGTGATCCCTCTACTGACAGTAAGTCGCGGTGTTATGACACAATCGTTAGCCTATTTTTACAAAACATGTCTGCTATGGAGCCATACCGTGAGCTATAAGGTAAATTGAGCCTTTTATTCATTATCGTGTTTCTTTAGAAATAAACAACGGACAAATAGAGTCTTTAAACGCTTCAGATGTAAAATTATTCACTGTCAAAGTGGTGCCAAAATGAATGGCAGTCAATGGGATGCTAACGGCGGGTGTTGGCTTTGGTAGCATCAAAATGGCGCCATAGGAGCTACGCCTAGAGAGGAGAGGCTTACCCCCTTGGCTTCGCCATGTCATTCTCCCAGACTCCACCCTCGCGTCCAAAAATAGTCATGTCCGGTTTTCAAAAACCAAGATGGCGACGGCCAAATTTCTTAATGTGAAGCTTCAAAACAGTACTCACAGTACAGTGTCACTCCCCGATGTAAGTAGAGTGTAGATTTGAGTCGCGCATGTGTCACTTTGTGATAAGTAGCCTACAAGATGCTAACGAGAGACTTCTGTAATGTCAATACAGTAAAAATGGACCTACTTAACAAAGTTCATTCAATGCTGGCTACAAGTTAGCATCAAACGCAACAAAGGCTGTCAGTATCATGGCTCATTTCATGCTTCCTTTTTATTGTGGTGGTGCACGCGTGTGAACCTACTTGGAGTTGATTGAACTAACTCAAATCAGCTGTTCTGAAACCAAAAACTCAGTTTCTCTCAGAGATCAGGGTTAGCCTCAGTTTGTTAACCCTCCTTCCTGAAACAGGCTCATGCGTTTCTCACTGTGTTTGAGTTACACATTACATTTCTTATGAAGCGTATGAAGAGAGACAACTTTAAGTGTATTCAAAGATTTTCTGTGCATACTAAATTTCCCTAATTTAGAATGCAGTGCACAACAGAAAATGAAGATCAATGTACAAATGGAAGAAATTAAAACTAATAGTGGACAGTGGTGAGAACAACAATCCTCAGAAAAACAGAAAATCTGAGGGGAAAAAACTCTTGCTTATCTTTATTGGTTAATGTTTATTTTCTGAGAGAAGGGAAAAGAACATACATTTCCTGTGCACCAATTTTAAAAACATACTATGAAGATGAGCATAAACAGCACAGACTGCAGTATTTGTTTGGAATTGCAACATGTGAAATTAGGTATTTATGTGAAATGAGGAACTATTTATTGAGCCTGACAAACTGTCCACTCACAGCATACCGCAGCACTCAAAAAAAGATTGACACCGTAACCTGCTTTTCACCAAAGACCCATTAATAAGAATTAGGAATGGCTCGCAAAATGATCAATCTATCTAGTCAAAAGTCAGTCGACATCAATGCTAAATGCATATTCGTCTTGCTGTCTACAACTGGTTGTTCTTAGGACATTGGTTGTCTTTATCCAGACGGTTGAGTTTAAACAAAGCTCTTATTCACTATTAATTCCTTGATAATCCAAGTTCAGGGCATGGTTTTTGGCATGGCAACCTTAAACCTGATCACCCCTAAAAAAAGAAAAGAAACAAACAAGTCACAATTACACGTCTACTCTAAAATTCAAGCTCAGGACCCCCTGGCGACATCACAGGTTTTGTTCAAGTTTTTTTTTGTTTGGCTTGTAAATGGGCACCGTGAACCTGGATTTAATTAGTACAAATATTAAGAAATGTGATCAACGGCAAGACAGCTTTATTTATGTGGCACATATCAGCAACAAGTTAATTCGAAGAGAAGAAAGATTTTGAATGGTCTTTTTTTCCCCTTCGGTCCAGACAGTGGTTGCCTGTTTCAGCCATGAAGGAGGAGGAAGTGCATTACAAATTTGTGTGGCCAAAAATCTTTTGGTTCAAGGAAGCCAGTTTTTATTACAGTAATGTTTTCTTCTCAACTTCCTCTTTCCCAAGATTCACAATTGCAATCTTAGCTCCGTGTTCGTGCACAGCCGGTTGGCCAACATCTTTATCTACTAGTTCATTCTTACCACTAATTTCAGACTTGTTTCCTTATTGCTTGCAGCTCGTTACCTAAAACCACCATTGTCTCCCTGATCTCTTCTGGTTGTAACTTTAAATGCGGTTGCATCTCTGACCAAACCCAACTGTAATGTCATAGCATACTGACGGTACCTCGAGTACACTTCTCTCCATCACTTTTATATTATCAACCACTTCGTGATAGCAAAAGGATTTTCAGCCGGTGTTAAGTTGCTACATTCCTACTAGGCTCGGGCGGTATCAAGACACTTACAGTAACTGTCAGATGTATTTCCTTGTAGAAATGTCTGTCGCTTCCTGTAACAGTCTGATTGGAAGTTAGCAAAGCACAATGCAACGTGGCTGTTGTATTAAACTTTGCATATTGTGATTAAATGTCTTGCTATGAGGAAGTTATTTTGTCGCACCACATAAAATAAAGGGCACCATGTTGTCTGGCAACTAAAGGGGGGGGGGGGATTTCCCAGTGACCGGAACCAACTCCTGGCTGTGTGCATAGTAGATGTCACCAGTATTACCCTTTGTAATCCAATCAAGGGCCTTTTGTTTCCAAGCAAGATGAGTTTGCTGTAGCTGCCAGGTTGAAGTAAACCTGTCTGTCTGTCTCTGTCTGTCTCTGTCTGTCTCTGTCTGTCTCTGTCTGTCTGTCTCTGTCTGTCTGCAAACGGAATACAATTATTATTATTTTTTTATGCCACATGGCATTGTTTTGTCATTGATTACATCCCACTTTGCAACACAGTTATACAACAGATACCTTATTTATTGACTTGATATTTATTGGTTTCATAATGTTTCCATCCGCAGCCATCCTGGTCAGCACTTAACTCTGGAGCTAAGGACGCTAACGGCAGTTTATTGAACCGTCGGGAAACAGACCCAGGCACCCGAGTCAGAACAGCGGCCATTCCTAACGTTACTCCTACGTTAGCGTTAGCGGTGCTCCCCTTCGCTTTTAGCCATCTGTACAGTTGGCTAAATTTACCAGACAAAACAGCAGTAAGGCATCAAAATGACTAATACTAATAGTAAGTCAAAGATGTGGTAGCATTGGATCTGGACGGGAAGGATAACTCTGGGAGTTGGAAGGGGTGTGTCGCGATTCTGCCTTCGCACTTTTGGTTTTTATTTTGGATATCGTTACAGCCCTACAAGTTGATAATGTATAGTTTTATTCTGAAGGGACAAAAACTATACAGCTTTGTGTTTGTATTTGTATATAGATTTGTATTTAAAGTGCCAAACACTACATACATTTAACATGCCCCCCTCCACTCGTTAGCCGTAACATAGCACCATATGTTACATAAGTGAATCAATGACTGCATCTTGATTGCCTTCCAGCTGTTTGCATGACCAAGGTCCTCATGTCTTTTTTAAATCTTTGCAAATAAAGCTTGACAATGGCATCCGTAGTCTTGTTTGGCAAGCTTTTGTTGTTGTACTTAAGGCTTAATATCTGTCCTTAATAAGGTACAAGTCAAGATAATCAGTTATGTATGTGAAAAAGTGACATGAACACAGTGCCCTTTTGTATTTTATTTGTTTTCCATCTGATTCTGCTTTTTGGTAAAAACCATCTGGCTCTTTGTCAGTCTTGAGCTGAACAATCTTTCTGTTTGATGCTCCAAAAAAAATACACAAAAAACTCCACCAGACTTGAATACACTGCTCATATTGTGGCTGACTGGGCAAATTCCATTTGAGTTATCATTTCCCAGAAGCAGGGAGCAGGAATGTGCATGTAAGCCTCCAGGACCCAGCCACTGTAAATAATCACCACAGAGGGGAGGGTGTTGGCACAGGCAGTTCCCTTATTGCATGTTATGAAAAGTTCAAATATTGCACCATCTTGGTCTGTAGCTTTGGAATTTCATTCATTGCTTTCATATTCGGCCGCTTTATTTACACACATGCAGAGGCGGCTGTGGCTCAGGTTGTAGAGTGGTCGTTCAATCCCTGGCCCTGCAGTCCCGTGTGGAAGTGTTCTTGGACAAGACACTGAACCGGTGGGTGGGTGGGTGGGTGTCACCTTGTATGACAGCCTCGGTAACAGTATGTGAAGGATTCTTGTACAATGTAAAAGCGCTTTGAGTAGTCGTTGAGACTAGAAAAGCACTAAATAAATTCACATGCACAGATTCACTGACGTTCCTTGTGAAGCAAACGGTACTGCTTATGTAAGCAGTGTTTTTGTTTTTGCACCACTTCCTGGTTGCGTTCAGCACTCTGTCCTCACTCGTGGTTTGTGGTTGGCGACTGTCTGCAGTCGTTTCTCTAAATTTGATGTCGAGGCCCAGTCTTGGTTTTCATGCACTTTCCTTGTATATAATCAATCATGTGGCTGTTTAAAAATGACCGGGACAGCTGGAGCAACTGATAGTGGAAGAGCTAATTGTTTGTCTTTGTAAGAACATCCGATAACAATCTAATCTAAAAAATAAAAATTCACTTGTTCTGTGAAGTCAGGAATTATGAACTCTGCAAACTTTCTATGAAAACAGTTTGGATATATTCAGTATGTCATTTATTTTAGTGTCTGACTCTGCTTTTGTTCCTCTCACACCAGACTCGCATGCAAAGCCTGCATCCCGAGCCAGGAGCACGCTACAGGAACGTGATGGACGCCCTTCGGCAGATTGTGAGGACGGAGGGTGTGTGGCGCCCAATCAGAGGTGTGAATGTGCTGGCGGTGGGGGCGGGGCCTGCCCATGCTCTGTACTTTGCCTGTTACGAGAAGATCAAGTTCTCGCTCAGTGATGCCATTCACCCCGGAGTCAACAGCCACTTTGCAAATGGTAAGATGTCTTCCAGCATGCACACACAGACCTTCATGAAAATGTTACTTTTCATTCACGATGCTCAAAAGTAACTTACTTTTTTTTTTTAACACAATTTATCAACAAATCTTTAGGCAGGTTAGGTAAAAATACAGGGTTTTAACTATTCACCCCAAACACACACATACTCTACACTCAAATATATTTATTTACCTCTAGTCACAGACAATGAGGCATATTTTCACTAGTCAAATGACTACATCTATAGACTATTTCCAATTGATATTATAATACATTGACTCACTTACCGTTTTAATGTTTCCAGATGTTTGATATCAGGACGATTAGCTGACAGAACTGGCGTGTTGAACGTCCAATTAGAACGGCGTAGAGCCTAATCTAAAGGAATTTTAAGGCCGATACCGGTAAATACTTGGTTATTTAAAAATCGGTTATTCAGATATATCTGCCAATTATATATTTAAAAAAAAAACGCGTAACAAAATAGATTTCCCTAACATTAGTTATTTGTAGTTATATATGAGTTCTCACTAAAATAATTTGTTTTATTGTCACAGAACAGAGGAACATCACAATATATTAAAGTTTTGATAAATAAAATTAATAAAAATACAAACTTAAGATATGAAACTTAAAGTCCTTCGAACAAAAACACAAAAAATACTCAGTGTTGCCAACAGGGACGTTGTAGAGCTCCCTCTGGTGGACAAACTATGCAACGCCAAACCTCATAACATGGTTGACCGTCCGTTTTTATTTTATTTTTTAAATATTCATTTATCTGAATCATTTGTCATAAATGATTCTGATGAATATTTAAAAAAATAAAATCGGCCATTATAAATGCCAATATTGATAGTTCGGAAAATGCCCAACCTTGGATCGATATCTTAGATTTTTTTCTAGACCATTAGTCATAAAAAAAATGTTTTGTTGTAATGTTACAATTGACTCTATTTGGTGTGGCTTGGATGTTTATACGACTGTACAGGGTTACGTCACACCTCGCAAAGCTATTGTGTATTAAATATGGGAGTACTATTACAGTATTATGTTCAATTTAAAAGTAAATTCAAGTACTTTGTAAATATTTCTTTTCTCACGCTTAAAATCCACACAGATTTTTCATTATATGGCCATGAAGTTGCCATTACATTTTCTGACCAAGTGACCCATGGCAGGAGGGTGTTGTGGTTGAGGCTTTAACATCCGCTTCACTGTTTTCTCTGTTCTGCAGGAGTGGCGGGCTGCATGGCCACAGTGCTGCACGACGCCGCCATGAACCCAGCCGAAGGTAACGCCTCCTCTTCTTTGCCTGACACACACACACACACACACACACACACACACACACACACACACAATATTCTGCACGGTTAGAAGTTCTCGCCCTCTTTCAAAGACCCTTGTAGAAAGTCTCTGATGGTGTTATTATATCATCAGGACACTTGGTGGTGCTCCAGACTCAGATGTGTTACTAGTGAGCTGTTACTGCAACAAACCAGTTTAAATTATGTATTTATAATACAGTTAAGAAGATTTTTCTTTTGTCAGCGTATCATCATCATCATCATCATCATAATAATACTTCTGATCATTAAGATTTAGATTATTTTTCCAACACAGTAACATAGACTTTCTTGACCACAGCCGTCTTCTCAACAATCTTATTTGATGAGATGGTCGCCTACATGACTGAGGGACCCATGATCTTATTTTTTTTAAAGCTTATAAAAAATGCTACATCTGCAACAATATTCCCCAATATTCAAGAATTAGGCCTTTAATAATTCTGCTAAATTGTTTCATTTTGTTGTTCAATTGATGAGTTTTTGTTTTCAGTTTATTTATGTAACTTTAGTCCCACATACATGGTATTAAGAAAACAAGGGTTTGCTAAGACAAAGTTTGGTTAAATGGCTTATTTCTTTCCTGCCTTCCTCCCACTTCCTCTTTTCAGTGTCCTGTTTTATTGTGTAATCATTTGATATACTGTTTATACTTTGGCTTTTTCCCTGCTAATTTCCTCTCCTTCCCCTCGTTCCCCCTCAGTTGTGAAACAGCGAATGCAGATGTTCAACTCTCCTTACCGTGGCGTGCTGGACTGTGTCGGGTCTTTGTGGCGGCACGACGGCCCGGCCGCATTCTACCGCAGCTACACCACCCAGCTGACCATGAACGTGCCCTTCCAGGCGCTCCACTTCATCACCTACGAGTACCTCCAGGAGCTCCTCAACCCCCACAGACAGTACAACCCTTCCTCCCACGTTGTGTCGGGCGCGCTGGCCGGAGCCCTGGCCGCCGCTGCTACCACGCCCCTCGACGTCTGCAAGACCCTTCTCAACACGCAGGAGGCTCAGGCCATCCACGTGATCCAGGCCGAGGCCGCGACGGCCTCCGGGGCGGTCGGCGCGGCCACTGCATCCGGCAGCCGCCACATCTCTGGCCTCGGCGAGGCCTTTCGGACTGTGTACAGAATGGGAGGCGTGCCTGCCTTCTTCAAAGGCGTCCAGGCCCGCATCATCTACCAGATGCCCTCCACAGCCATCAGCTGGTCCGTCTACGAGTTCTTCAAATACATCATCACCAAGCGCCAGCACGAGAGGCGGCTGCGTGGGGATCGTGACGGCGACAAATAAACACCCCGCTGTAAGATTGGGTATCGGCAATATAAAGGTTTATTGCAGTCGATCACGGTTATATCTGTGTTGATCCCTAAACATCTAAAGGTTAAAAAAATGCTCCCGAACTTTAGATTCTTTGAGCAAACGTGTTTCCTGAGATCTATTAGCGCGGTCTGCTCTAATTTACAGCAGGCGAGGACACGTACACCTAGGAGGCAAGTAGTCTTGAATACTTCATTTTGAAATGTTGACAAAGTTTTCTGTCAAAAACTGGGGATAAAAGAGCCTCAAAGGGGTTGACACAGTTCCCGTTTCCCAAAGTCGCCCCACTAAATTCTGACACTTAAACTATTTTTCATTTTAGTGTTCAACTTGACAAACTCCTGTATCGGCTTTCAAAAAGCTTATTATTCCTGGGTGGTAAGGCACAGTAAAAGCAAAGTTGCATTTGGCCATTTGATCAAAGAAATGCTCTCTTCCCCTTAACCGCCGGCAGTGCAGTTTGTTAACGTTTAGACTTTGGCTTGTTTTTGGCTCTGAACTCAAGTACATTGGATACAGAAAAAAATCTATAACTCTGAAGTTAAAGTGCTGACTTTGAGCTTTAATTTGAAGGTGTTTACATTCACTTTCCAATGACCTGTGTAGAAATGATAGCGTTTTTGTCATACATACCCACCAAAGGGATGAAAATGGCTAGCAATCCTACACTGATGGGAAAGTCGGCACTCTAACCTCATAGTTACAGTCCAGTGCGTTTGAGTACAGCGCCAAGGCAAAAATTCAGTCCAAGTTCTAAGAACTGCATCATGAGCTGAGTTGCACCCCTCTCCGAACTGCTCATGCTGCACTTCTGCAAGGTATTATTACCATGATAAATTCTGACCACATGGTGGCGTACAGCTCAACGGCTGAACAATGGAGAAATAACTGGAGGTTACAGAATCAGCCATATCAAATTAGTATTAAGTAACACTCTACTCAAAAAAGAATATATATATATATATATACTTTATTTTTTTGTTTTTAAATCTTAAATGAATCTAGAAATTACTCAAATCTCAGTCATGTAGGCGACCCATTGCCTGTAATTCTTTTTTCGTAAATCAAAAATTATTTTTGGATTAAAAATACTCCAGTATTCAACACTTGAGTGGAACGGATGATGATGATGATGGTGTGCGTGTGTGTGTGTGTGTGTGTGTGTGACTGGATGAGGGGTAGTGGACTGGATCAGTTTGATAGAGCTGGGCCGCGACTCTGACCCGATTCGGCCTCAGCACAGCCTAACGGAGCGATCCACTTTGTGTTGTCCTTCAAAGGAAAAATGCTGTAACACAAAATAAAAAGGTGGGTCAGAAATGTTTAGCCTCTGACCACAGTGCAATTTCTTTTGAAGGACAATATAAAAGAGGTGATTGCATTAACGGTGTCATGTTGTCACTTCAGTATCTTTGCGGTGCTTTCAAATGCACGCACATGTGAGGGATTGTCTCTGGGTGGAGCCGTGTACACATCGCTGACAGGCTTGTAGACTCATGCTGGTACGTTTTTAAATCCTATTGTTCTAAAACAATCTATTGATCATATGGATTCAAAAAAAAAAAATAATGCTACATCTTTTTTTTTTTTTTAATTCATGTGCGGAGTTTTGGAACAAGAATTACAGACAGAACAAAAACAACATGAGTATTCACCTTAGACAATCACTTTATGTTACGTTTTTATTACGTGTCTTTAAACGCACAACATCCTAGCACTTAATAGCAATTATTGTTAGGACAAAAAGCATAACTTTGACATTAAAGCAAGTACATCGAACAAAGTAACATTACTCGTACACATGCCTTCGTTTAGCCGCTATACATCCAACGCACAACTACTACAAAGAGATCCTCGGATAGAGAGGTCCTTGTTTTTGTTTTTGTTTTTGTTTTGAAGCCTATAAAGAAGATGAAATTGTACATAACATATATTCTATATAAATATGGACAAATATATAGATAATAAACCCAAACTCTAACCAGCTAAGTTTTGAAGCTAACCTGTATTTTGAATTATACAAATATGAAACAGAACATTTTATCAAGACTGCGCTGTAAAAGTCGAGGGTTTGTAGAAAGTCTACAGATCCTCTTCTGGAAGGTAGCAACAAAGGAAAACCTGGATTATTTTAAATTCAGACATGCGAGTATGGAGGAAAAAGTTAAATGGCTAAAGGGTATTTAAAAAAAAGATTGTTGCTCGTGTGAAGCCAAGTTTCAGCATCGGGAAACCAAAGACTGAGAGCGATGGAGACAGAAACAGCCGAGGAACTTTTGGTTTGTCAGAGGACGACACTAATGTGAAAAGCTTGAACTCTGTCTGAGAGCGACACCTGTGTTTTGTGAATTGTAAATAAACTCGCTAAGGCAGCTCCTCGCAGAAGCAGGGTCTTCTCTTGGTGCTGGCTCATCAAGCGCTGACAGAACTTCACTTTTGTCTACTTGTCTTACTTTTTTCCCCTCCTTGCTATATTAGTTGCTTATATACTTTTTAGGCTGAGACCTCTGCCATTACACAGGTTGGTTTGAATAATTTGGGACATGCATGTGGCTGCACTTTATGTTGGGGCTTTTTCACAATTCCTACCTGTTTTTTTATTAACTTTTATTTATATTATGTTATTTTTTTTTCTCTACGAAACGCAGGTAACAAACTTTAAATCCTATTCCAAAAACAACACTTTGAAAACACAATTTGATAATGTTGTACTTGAAAACAACAATGGGTGCAAACTGAGTTGAGAATGGAGCTGGGCTCGTTTTGAAGTATTTAAAAGCTTAATAAAAAAGAAAAATGTAATCTTTTTCAATTTGTTTAATTTATTAAGCAAATATGCCAAACATTAGGTAGCTCCAGCTTTTAAGTTGTGAGGATTTGCTGCTTTTCTTTATCATGTTACATAAGATAAGTAAGATATATTGTTTTGTATTAACGTTGGTCGACGGTCACCCTTTGGTTTTGAATATATATATCTATATATATCTCTATATCTAGAGAGAGAGAGAGAGAGAGACTTTTTCTCCCTTTTTTTTGTATTACCTGTGTAGGTCTAACAATCAACCAACAGGTGTCGCTGATACAGGGACGACCCTCACTGCCAAATCGGTTGGTTGGTATGCACAGATCTCAGCACTGTTATACTTAACTAGTAGAATGATGGCCAACTCTACAAAGATAAGACCCAGCTTGTTAAAAAAAAAAAAAAAAACACCAAACCTTTTTTATGATTATTTACAGTAACCGTAATCAACAATATTAACTTTTGGTCAATGCAGGATACGTTTGGACAGAAAATACATAAGCTCACGTTGACATGGGAGGAGTTTTACTGTGAGTTATCATTTGTAATGCTAAAACAATACCTTGATTTATCAATTGGTTGACAATTTTTATAATTTCAAAGAAACTATTTCATGAAGTGCTGGTTCCAGTTTTTATAACATGTTTTATATAATTGTAAACTGAACATCTTGTGGACTAATCAGACAAAACAAGCAAATTTAAGATGTCACCTTGGACTCTGAACTTTTCTGAAAGTTTTTAGACCAAATAAGTTCTTAGATGAATATATTTTTTATTTTTATTATTCAGTAATAGAAATAATAATTGGTTTTGCACTCAAGTCCTCCTTGAAAATGAAGCCTCAGTGGGACTTAACTGATTATATTCTCACATTGGAAACATCAAAAAGGATTATTTTTTTTTTGTATTACAAATAGAGCTGCAACTTATTAACTATTACATTAGTCTCCAACTATTTTAATAATCTGAGTCCTTTCTATTAAAACAAATCTCTGATTCCAGCTTCTTTACCGTGAATATGTTTCTAGTTTCTTCTCTCTGTGACATTTAACTGAATATCTTTGAGTAGGGACAAAACAAGACCTTTGAGGGTGTCATGTTGGTCTTTGGGAAACACTGATCCACATGTTTAACCATTTTAATTGAACAGCTTATTGATTAATTGGCAAACTAATCAACAACGGCAAGAATTGCTAGTCGCAGCCCTAATCACAAAGTATCTTATTACTTTCATGATCTCCAATTGTGTTAATTCCATGAACAAAAAGCATAATGACATGTTTTATTCTTGCAGAACGGTTGCCCAGTCGGGGTACAACAACAAAAGCTTTTGGTTGAGATAAAATGATTTTGTGTCCATAGAAAGCTGACAGTCAGCCCCCACCCCCACCCCCACCCCACCCCACCTCCCCACAGAGAGAGAGCAGCACCTCCACCTTCCCTCCGCTGCAGATCCTGTTTCACCCGAGGCCCCGTGTTTGTTGTCATTCCCCGCGGCCTACAAGCTAAAATGTTGTCTTTCATCTCGTTTCTTGTCTAAATGTACCCCCCCGCCCTCTCCTGCCACCCCTTTTCCTCCCTACTGTTGTTGCTTTTTCAGCATCGGTGCTCTGAAACGTAAGGTGATCCGTTTAGTCGGACAGGAAGGACTTGGCAAGTGAGGTCAGGCCCTCGTCTGGAGGGCGCATGGCAGCAGGTCTGGCCAGAGCCAAGGTCAACCTGAGGCGTGTGTGTGTGTGTGTGTGTAGACAAAATCCAAAGAGACAAATGAGGTGACAGAAACCCAACACACCTTCTTGCACATCCCTCCAAATAATTCCCCGGAGAATATATGTGTGTAAGTTTAGCTAGAAACGACACGCTTCCCTGCCGTCCTTCATTTGAGAAACAGTTTGGTGTTAAAATGTGGGTCAAGTTAAAAGGTGGGATGAGTTTCTAATCTCTTCATCGGTGACGCTCCGCCTGCAGGTCACACAAATATAGACAATAGCGCACTTCAGATTACTTTGAAGGTTTAATACAAACAGCATAAATCATAATTTAGAACAGCAGTGTGGCGTGTCGTTAGTGCCCCCCTCCCCCCAACATGCTATTTGCCTCATGGAGTACCATGTTTTCCAGGTGGACCACTCCAGAGGAACACACCCTGAAACCCACAGAGGATTAGAAATGTGATTTCCCCTGCAGTGGAATATGACACTTCATGGACAGCGTCCACTTAGAATTACGAACACGTCTTTCATTACGTAATTGAATATACATTTGCTTTGCTCTAACATTTTGTCTTTTGATGTGACTTTTTCAGTTCTTCTCTTTCTATTATTGACTTTTTTTCTCCAGTAGCAGGATGCCACTGTTGATCGATGGGCCTGTGGATGTTGGTTGATCCGTCCAACGCTTTGGTCCAGAGCAAAATATCTGATTACTGGCCACATCTTTAGATGGAAATATTCTTAATTCATCCCCCTGGAGACATTTTGTGAAAATGAAAAAAATAGCACCATCCAGTGGAAAAAGTGAACTTTGCACCCTGTTCGTGATCCCCTGAGGATGAACCCTAATGGTTTTGGTGATACCTCTGACCCTTTGCCTATCGGCTACCATCAGACAAAATAAGGTTTCACGTCAATATCAGATATTTTCAAATGGTTCAGTTTCTCTCTCTGACTCTCCGGAGGGTGAACGCTTTTGATTTTGGTCTTTTCTCTAGCAACAAATGGTACATGTTTGCCCTACTACTGATAAGGTTATGCCAGTGTGAGTATGTTGATTTTTTTTTACGCGTTTACCAGCTTTAGCTTCATTTTCTAACTAGCACTAAACAGAATTGTACACAAAAATTTGTAATCTCATATAAAGAAGGGTCAAAGGATATCAAAATTCATCATTCATTTCTTTTGTGGGGCATTTTTGGCCTTTAATTGACAGGACAGCTGAAGACATAAAAAGAGGGGGGAAATGATAGGACAGAGTCTAACCCCTATCCACTGTGTCGATGATTAAACTATATATGGGTGCCCGCTCTACCAACTGAGCTATCTGGGCGCCCTACTTTCCTTGTTTTTGAAGTAAGGCAGACCGGGGGTTGGTTGTAACACTTTTTGACTCGGCGCCTATAACTTGCAGAATGTCTGTGGTAGGGGACTCAAAGTTTGACACCAAGTACCCTCATTTGTCTTCTACAAATAGCAATGTTTTTAACTTCTCCAACTATATCATAGAATTAATTATTTGATGTCAAATGCAAGGAGTGCCATTGTTACAACCTACGCCACTAGCAGTATGTTGTAACACAGCCTGGCGTGAATTGTAACCGTAAGATTGAAGAACTAAAAACTGAGGCTGCACCACAAAATATGCATCTATATAAGTTTATTGTGCATGTGCCAACACTAAAGTATCTTCCTGTGCTTCTCTAAGAACAAAAAGAACTTATCACTGATGGCTAAATGAAGAACAGTGTCCTTGGTATAGATCCTAACATTACAAGAGCTTTCTGAAAGAACATATTCTGATAATACCTATGAATGATACACATACAAATGGAAACCTTCAGGAGGAGGTCAGAAGTAGCTCAAAATCCACGTAACATTACAGGAAAACGAATTAGTGAAACAACAAATGTGTATTTTCTTATATGGTGTTCCCCACCCGTCAAGCAATATTTAACTATATGTATCAGCATGGTGGTTTGAAATTAGCAATAGATGAAATGACTCACATTTTACGTAAGAACTTACTCTCTTACCTGATACAAGTTACCTAATTACAACTTCAACAGCATCAGTACTAATCAAAATATAGACTTGGGCCCAAAAATTACTTTCTTACCTGATTATTGATGTTTTGGTTGTAAAATCTGCATACTTCTTCTTACAGCTGTGCAGATTCACACGCAAAATCAGAGAGGAAGTGGTTATACATGAAAGTTATCACATGACTCTTATGTTATCCCTTATTGTTGAATGTGATGCTGTTACAACTAACCCTTTGTTACAACAGTAGACTGTTAATATTAATAATATATAGTCTATGGTTACAACCATCCCCGGTCTCCCCTACAAAAAAAGAATGAAGTAAAAATGGCGTGATGACTTCTGCCGACAACTTGCCACGAACTGTTCACCAGAAAAGTTTAATTTTGAAGAAATGTAACAATGCAAATAAGTACTCTTGCAACTAACTGTTATAAAGGCAAACACACGTAGATGTTTACGTAACTTAAATGTAGCCTCCTGATTTTTATATATATCCCTAACCATATACGGTGGTTTGCATAAGTTTCCACACCCATGCTAAAGTTGATTAAAAAGAGGAATAAAAAAAAACATCTTTTGGAAATTGATCGTAATGCCTTCATTCAAAAGTTTTAGGAAAATCCAACTTTTTAAGGACACCAATTTTCTTTGTGAATGAATAATGTAATGTTAATAAATAAATGTTCTTCCTTAAAATACAGGGGGCATAAGTATACACACCCATAGAGATAGGCATGGTGTTATTTCAGTTAGCCTAATAGCTGGTTTGATTTGCATTGAGAGATGATCTTATGGAAAGTTCCCCATGCTAATCTCTATGTATGGTGAAGGGTATGTGATGATGGGGGGTATTTTAATTCCAAAGGCCAAGGGAACTTTATCAGGATGCATATTATCCTGATCCATGAAATAACTGGCCTTTAATAATAAAAATGTGCCTCTATGGGAATTTAACATAGGGCGTGTATACTTATGCCCCCTGTATTTTAACATAGGGGGGTGTATACTTATGCCCCTGTATTTTAACATAGGGGGGTGTATACTTATGCCCCCTGTATTTTAACATAGGGGTGTATACTTATGCCCCTGTATTTTAACATAGGGGGTGTATACTTATGCCCCTGTATTTTAACATAGGGGGTGTATACTTATGCCTCCTGTATTTTAACATAGGGGGTGTATACTTATGCCCCCTGTATTTTAACATAGGGGGGTGTATACTTATGCCCCTGTATTTTAACATAGGGGGTGTATACTTATGCCTCCTGTATTTTAACATAGGGGGGTGTATACTTATGCCCCTGTATTTTAACATAGGGGGGTGTATACTTATGCCCCCTGTATTTTAAGGAAGAAAATGTATTTATTTACAGCACATTATTCATTCACAAAGAAAATTGGTGTCCTTAAAGGTTGGATTTTCCTAAATTGTTTTTGAATTAAGGCATTAATATCAATTTCCAAAAGATGTCATAGCATTGGTGCAAACGTATGCAAGCCACTGTAACAGGATGATACAGTGCTGTTCAGATTGTGAAGTTGATAGAAAGTTACTGGTAAAGGTGTTAAAGGTGAAATCACAAAACATAAGCATTTATTTCACCTGTCAAATCAACGGAGGGTTGTTTTTTTTTGCCACATCAATTTCTTGTTGTGTATATTGTTATATACAATTTTAAAAGAGAACTTTCAGAATAAAAAGACAAAGACATATATCCATGGTAAGGGTGTGGCATTGAAATTCCTGGCGCTGAACTGGGTGGTATTAGGTCATTAATCATTATGAGCTAATGTGCATAAAAAAATACACCAACGCAAATTGAGAATGCATGGTGTCCTTTCAGAGCGTCTTCATGTTTGTATTAGCTCTGTTTACTGAAGGTTTTTTATTGTCAACTGTCTGAGTGCCTTGAGTTGGATTTCTGTGCCGCACCCTTCTCATGGAAGGCCCAACTCTTTCCGCTTAAAAATCAAAACTCAGCAGAAATGTGCCTGTTAAAATTCACGCAATTTATTTACGTGAAATTAGCTGACATGCTATTGTGTTATTCATTGTGGTAGAACCATGATCGTTTTGCTGTTGGACAATCAGCTCGATCAGCTTTGTTTTAAGTGCCTTGCTCAAGCGCAACTGGCTATCAGTTGCTGATGGAAAGCGAAAGCGTCACTCAATCATTTCAGCCCAGACTTTCCCAGCTGGTGCAGAGCTCAAATTAATGGCTCTAATGATTTTTTTTTGTGAAACACACACCGCAATTTACGTGTGTTATTGTAAACCCTGACAGTTTAGGATAAATCTCTGTGGGTAGCACTGGATAAACACCATATACTCGTGTATCTTCCCAGAAAACATAACGTTTTTTGACCCAGAAAGCTGCAGCAGTGAATGGATAAATGTGGATCACAGGATAAATATTTAGATATCTCAGGGGGAATTGATGGACGAGGCGAATCCGTTCTCTTGGCTGGCCTTCCTCCCCATCTCCCATCCCAGAATACGGGAAAAGCAGTTAAAAAGACATTTCCAAACATCCACGTCCATTGCAAAATCTATTACGCTGAAGTCAGTGAGCATTCCGTGTGTGTGTGTGTGTGTGTGTGTGTGTGTGTGTGTGTGTGTGTGTGTGTGTCTCAGCTGACTCAGAAGACACTGTGCAGTCTCTGAAGAGCACTTTACACTGAAGCTTGTAGGTGTCAAATTTTCAATTGGTGGATATCTCATTTAAGAGCCAGGCTGCAAACCAAAGAGATTAGAAGTTAGACTTAGACTTAGACTTAGACTTCTCTTTATTAATCCTTCTGGGATGACTCCTGAAAGGAAATTGAAATTTCCAGCATCCGTTTTAGCAAGAAAAAAAAAGACAGTATAGAGATAACAAAAATAACAGTAATAACTTTATGAACATTCGTCAATAAAAAGACATAAAAAGACATTAACCATAAATAATCAGTCAAAAGTGTCATAGTTGAGTCAAGTGTTAAAGTGGCCAGGTATTAATGTAAGTCCAGGTGTGAATGTATGTATGTATGTGTGTATAGTATGTATGTATGTATGTATGTATAGTATGTATGTATGTATGTATGTATGTATGTATGTATTATATGTGTACTGTATGTATGAATGAATGTATGTATGTATTGTATTGTCCTCTCTGCCCTATTTCCTCCTCCCCCCGAGTGAGGAGTTGTAGAGTCTGATGGCATGAGGGACAAAGGAGTCCTTAAGTCTGTTGGTCCGCCACTTGGGAAGGAGCAGCTGAACAGGCTCTTTGTCCAGTGTCCTCCTCTCTGCCACCGTCACCAGTTTTGACAAATGTGGATTATGCGTACAACTAATCGTTGATATTTAGTGGCAATAATTCTTTTAAATTTGACAGTTTATTAGTGTAGTCCAGTGTTGTTTTACAAGATGTACAAAATGGACTGCTAAAATATACAGCCACATACATACATAGTGTGATGCTTTGATGCTTTTCACATTGGAGGGAAAATGGCCATCTTAATATTCAGCTTGTCAGACTGAGCATATTCGTCAGTCTGAGCTGTGTTCAGTCAGCGTTAACGCTCACTAAAACCAACATTTTGTGCCAACAGTAGTACATTTTTACGTAATCTCTGCAGCCGGTGGATTTGATCGCCCGCGCCAAGTAGATCGGCACAATTTTTGTACATATACAGTTCAACAAAACGTTGACCCGCGCGCTTGACAGTGCTGACCTTTAGTGGAACAGAGAACCGAAGAGTCCAAAATGGAGGACGCCATTGTAGCCATGTTTTGAGACTCTTGTCTCATACATTTCTGAAGAAGAATGCCTTTATTTATCCCACAAGGGGAAATTCACAATGTTCACTCTGTTTGTACACACACATTAAACACAGGCTTGAATTACAAACATGCTCAGGACCTATACTTGCTAAACACACTAATGGAGGGATGCCAGAGTGAGGGGGTTGCTCCTTGGAGGAGTGCCCGAGCAGTGGGAGGTTTGGTGTGTTGCTTAAGAGCACCTTGACAGTGCTCAGGAGGTGAACTGGCATCTCTCCAGCTACCAGTACTGTACTTTGGTCCGTACGGAGACTTAGACCAGCGACGCTCCGGTTCCTTACCCAGCTCCCAACGGAGCTAACCAAACCATTCCTCTCATTTTTTGGAGCAGTCCTGACAGAGAAGGTTAAATAAAAGTGGATAGTGATGGTGAGAGCTGATAAGCTAGAGATTTCTCCATTTTGTGCTCTCCAACTTTCCCCTCAATGGTCAGCGCTGTCAAGACGGCTTGCTTTTGGCCAGCAGTGCAGATTGCATTTGTCAAAGTACACACATGTTAAACTTGAAACATATTCTTTGTAAAATCTTTACAATCGTACCCCAACGTTTCTTCAAAACTTGACATTTTCAGCGTGTATTGATAGCTCGAAGTTTGTTGTTATTTTCCAAAGTGACGAGATCTTGAGAACCGCAACACACAGAGGGAAGGTGGATGTCAGGATAAAATTTTACGGCAGCGGGCATCCAAAAAGTTGCATTGCTGCCATCTCTAGAACTAGCGCTCTATATCCTGCTATACAGCCCAGTGTCCTTTAAAAATTTCAAAAAACAACTTTTTCCTCTCGCACTTGACCCTACTTCTAAAATACTTTTTATATATACGTCTTCCAAGCCAATTTCTTGCATTTCACTGAGTAGATCTTGTCTTCGGCGGTCATACTTCCTACAAGAAATCAACACGTATTGTACCGTCTCAGGTTCCTGACGTGAACACAAGCCACTCTGCTGTTTTCCTAACATACATAAAGTGCTGTTCAGAAACGTGTGACCAATCCTCATTCTAGAAATAATAACCTCTTCCTTTCGTGTAACCTCCCTTCTTTTACAGACATTAACTCAATCAGTTACCCTACTTTCTTGTTCCCAGAGCTGTTGCCATTTTAAAATTGTTCCCTGCCACACAATACTTTTACCCTCCGCCTTGGATAAATCAATGCTGGTCTCTACAGTTTCCTTATGAGTGGCTTCCTTTGCCAAATTATCAACTTTTTCATTTGTCGCAATACCTACATGAGCTGGGGCCCACAAATGATATTTCTACCCCTCTCCTTTTCACATCTCTAATTCCCAGAATATCATATACAAGGTCTTATCGACTCTTTGATGACCCTTTCCCAGCTGATACAGAGTTACTACATATCAACACTTTATGGTCCTAAATCTGCTCAATCCATCGCACTGCCATCAGGATTGCATATAGCTCCACTGTGAACACACTCAGGAGTTTTGAGGTTCTCTTAGGCTTGGAGATTCCACCTCTGAACAACAAAAGCGGCTCCTGTAGCACCTGTTTCTGGATCCTTTGAACCATCAGTAAAAATGAATGTGTTCCTGATATCTCTCTATTATATGAGCATGGAATTCACACACCAAATCTGATTCAGGATTATCTGACTTAATCCCAAGTATCTCCAAATCAGTCTTTGGGACCTCCAATTGCCATAGAGGAACTGACGGCCACAGTGCTCCTGGACAAATGTTCTTGTTATGTAGAGACATTTCCTGTGCCACTGTCTCTCCTGTCCATCCAAAACTTGGAGGTTTTGCCCCCCTTCTCTCTCCCAGCTTGCATGAATTGTTACTTTAACTTGGTGATCACACCTTTGACCCATGAAATTGACCCAATAACAAACACACTGGGGAAGATCGCACAGCTCCTGTACATATTCTCAATCCCTTAGCTTGAACTATATCTAATCCAGCTAAAACTGACTTGGCAGCAGATCCATAAACCAAGCATCAGTTCTTGCTCTAATTAAATATACATAATTTTGCTTCAAAGAAGCTACATCTGCTCCCCAGTCTGTTCCAGCAAGACATCTCATTAAATTTGTTTTACATTTCTCTATAACTTTTGAAGCATGCTCCCTCCATGTAAGTTTTGTGTCAAAAAACACACCAAGAAATCTAAAACTTAGAACCCTTTCCAAATTCCTACCATACAACTCCAGTTTTATCCTTTCTTCCTAGTAAAAAACATAGCCTTAGTCTTCTCAACAGAGAATCTAAACCCCCATTTTCTTCCCCATTCCTCCACTAAGGGTGGAGCTTCCTGCACCTTCTTCAGGGTATACTTCATATGTTTCTTTCCTTATTTTCCCTGCATTTTCTATTATTTAAAAAGTCCTTTATCCAGTTAAACATATTTCCCCCAATTCCTAGCATATGTATCTTGATTAAAAGAGCCTTTACCCATAGCATATCATATGCTTTTTCTACATCTAAAAATACTGCCACAGCAGTCTCTTTCTGAACCTGGGCTTTTCTTATTTCATCCTCTAGACATATGATTGAATCTATAGAACTTCTCCCCTTTCTAAAGCCGCTCTGACATCTAGCCATCAACCCCCTTTCTTCAATAAAGTGCATTAGCCTTCCACTTACCACCCTTTCCATTAACTTACCTTAAGTGAGAGGTTGAAGCTATTGGCCTATAATTTGCTAGATTACTAGCATCTTTTCTCGGTTTTCTTATTGGAACAATAACTGCCTCCTTCCATCCTGCAGGAATCTTTCCTTCCTCCCAAACTTTATTAAATACATTTAAAGCCTTCTGAAGTCCCTTATCACTTATATGTCTTAACATACCATAACAAATGGCATCTTTTCCAGGAGAATTCTTACACTTATCCGATGCATTTCTCAACTCTCTCAGAGTGAGAGGAACATTATATTTTTCCTCTAATCTTTGTTTCTTTTGAATAATCCCAGCACATTGACACCTTGTTTTTTCCCTACCCCTTCTTTCTTCTTCTGACAAATTACTGGAACTATGTACCTTACTCAGTGTGTTCACCATCATTTCTGCTTTCTGTTCTCCATCTGAAAGGATTGGGTAATTCCACTCTCTCCTATTACCTTCCATTTTCTTGATCATTCCCCATACATCATTTATATTAATAGTACTTCCAATTGAGCTACAGTGGTGCTCAAAAGTTTACATACACATGCTTAAGTTGACGAATAAAAATCATGTTTTGGAAATTTATTTTAATACCTAAATTAAAAATGAGGTAAAATTAAGGACACCAATTTTCTTTGTGAATGAATAACGTATTGTAAATAAATAAATGTTCTTATTTAAAATACAGGGTCATATACATAGAGGCAGGCAGATTTTTATTCAGTTATGGATTCAGGATATTATGCATCCTGATAAAGTTCCTTGGCCTTTAGAATTAAAATAGCCCCACATCATCACATACTCTTCACCATGCTTAGAGATAGGCATGGGATACTTTCTATAAAATCATCTCTCAATGCAAATCAAACCAGGTATTAGTCTAACTGAAATAAAACCATGCCTATCTCTAAGCATGGTGAAGAGTATGTGATGGTGTGGGGCTATTTTAATTCTAAAGGCCAAGGGAACTTTATCAGGATGCATAATATCCTGAATCCAGGAAATAACTGGCCTTTAATAATAAAATCTGCCTGCCTCTATGGGAATTTAACATAGGGTATGTATACTTATGACCCCTGTATTTTAAATAAGAACATTTATTTATTTACAATACGTTATTCATTCACAAAGAAAATTGGTGTCCTTTACCTCATTTTTAATTTAGGTATTAAAATAAATTTCCAAAACATGATTTTTTTATTCCTCTTTTTAGTCAACTTAAGCATGTGTATGTAAACTTTTGAGCACCACTGTATACAACAATCCCTCCGGTATGTTTTTTCCCTTTGCCTTATACTCCTTTCTACTGCCTGTGCTTTCTTACATTCAATCAAATATTGGAAGTTATGAGTTCTTTTTAATCTTCTAAAAGCTCTCTTCCTTTCCCAAATTATTCAATTCAATTCAATTTTATTTATAGTATCAATTCATAACAAGAGTTATCTCGAGACACTTTACAGATAGAGTAGGTCTAGACCAGATAGAGTAGGTCTAGATCACACTCCATAATTTACAAGGACCCAACAGTTCTAGTAGTTTCCTCCAGAGCAAGCAACAGTGCGACAGTGGCGAGGAAAAACTTTTAGGCAGAAACCTCGGACAGACCCAGACCCAGACCCAGACCCAGGCTCTTGGTAGGCGGTGTCTGACGACCGGTTGGGGTTAGAATGAAGAGTGGCAATAACAGTCACAGAAAATAGTAGTTTGTAGTAGTTCTTTGTAGTAGTTCATGGCATAGCAGGGAATTGTGCGGCATTACAAGGCACAGCAGGACGTAGCAGGATGAACACGGCATCGCAGGATGTGTAGCGGGACCATGGCGACAGCTGCTACCATGATTTTGGAGCCTCCCTGATCCAAGGAACTACCTCTTCACATTCACCACTCCACCATGAAACCACTTTTCTCACTAGTTTTCCTGAACTTTTGGTATTGCAGCCATTGCAGCCATATAAATACTCTGTCACAACACACTTTCATTTAATTCAACATCATTTGATTCTTGGACTGAACTAATATGTAAATCTCTTGTTTCCATAAATGTCATCCAATCTGCCTTTTTGAAAATCCATCACCTCACATCAACGTTCAGTTCACATATAATTGGGTAGTGATCACTTCCAATAGTGCCTTCTCCGTGCACTTCCCACTCACACTAACCCTAACTTTGGAGCCATTCTACTAGACAAAAATGTGAGGTCTAAAACTGACTCTTTACCAGTTCTAATATCAATACTAGTCCTTCTACCATCATTCAAACAAACAAAGTTCCCATCATTCATTATCTCCTCAATCACCTGTCCATTGTTGTCCGTCTTTTCCCCTCCCCACAGTGCATTGTGGGCATTAAAATCTCCACACCATATAACATTATCTCTATCCTGGCTTTCTATTTCCTCTAGTTTATTTAATTCTAACTGTTTACAAGGGTTATAATAATGTATTATTACTATGTGCTTTTTCTCTGCCCATACTTCCACTACCACATATTCTTGTTCCTTCCCTATACTCAACACCCTATTGGGTACACCCTTCCTTACAAAGGTAGCACACCCCCGACCACTACCTTGCTCTCTGTCACGTCTGATGACAACCTGGGTTTTAACCTTGTTTCCTGAATACACATTACATCAGGTTTTTCACACCTGCTATCTATAAACTGTTTGAAATATTGACCATTTACCAACAAGCCAGTTGCATTTCATTGGAAAATGATCATGATCAATAAGATCATCCTTTACCTACTTCCTGACTGGCGTGTACAGCCAGACAGTCCCTTATTTCTTCTCATTTTAAGTCTAGCATGCCCAAATTCTGAATTGCTGCCTTTGCAATGATTTGAATCCTTTCAGTTTTACTCCCTCTTTTCCCACTCTCCTTTTTCTCCTTCTCCTTCTCCCTTACATGTTCTCGTCTCTGTGTCCATGTTGTTGTTTCCTGTCTAACATTTCCTTCATCAACCCTCTTTGTTTGCTCCACTCTTTTGATTGCTTCTGCATGAGGAACTCTGTCCTTCCTTTTCACACTCTGAATCTCTATCTCCCTTCTCATTACTTCACACCCCCAGTGGGCCGCACTGTGTCCCCCTTCACAATTACAGCCTTTAGGTCTTAACCCCCTCTCCGCATTCCCCATAGTCATGTTCAAATATGATCCATACTCCCTGGATTATATTTTATGTCTCACTGCCGGGGCTTGAAGCAACATGCCCCCTTTAATGCCGGGTCCAGCTCTCCCACCTAATAATCCCTGAGACAGTTTTGCACTGTTCGTATGCCTACATTCATTTTGTTTATTAAAATCTGGGTCTGGGTATTATTCCTGCATAAAACCATTGCACATAATGCTAGAGAGGGGGAGGAGGGGGAGGTTTATAGGGTACCAGCAGCTCATTTCTGCCCTAGGGGCCCTTTAGCAGGCCATGAACAGTGGTGGTGATAGCAGATGAAGTAGCTGCAAGGGAAATGCCCCCCCCACTCCTAATATTTAGAAGAGGTATATTGGTCCCCCTCAAAAATATGCTTTGCTTTGGGACTTTAAATCCATGTTGTCACTGTTATTTGATGTGTTTCGCTTTTTTACAAAATTTTGGGGATGTCTTTTGGCATTTTTGTCGCCCTTTTTGTGACATTATGAAGTTTTCATTTCATTTCAACATTTCCAGAAGATTACTAACTAGGCTTACTTCTTATGAGAAAATGTTTATATAGGCCTAAAATAAAAATGTACTGTATTTTAACTGTAGCTACACACATAATTCCCCTTTTTTATTACAGCAAACTCCAGGTAATATGCTGCCAGAACTTTTTCTTCATTTTACGGATTTATTTCTTTGAATGCAAGAAATTAAGATTTTCACTTTCAAACTCCCCCCACCCCCCCTTAAAGCTTTGTTGAAGCAGTAAGAGGCTCTGCTGTAGGTTCAGATCCGTCTGCCATAAGCTAAGGAGTGAATGCAGCCTGTCTGGGCCTGTCGGTACTCCGCTCTGCAGCCTGAGAGGCTCATTGATCGTCCTCTGATGGGGGGAGTGTCGCTCCTTAATGACCAATCATACAGTAAGCAGCAAATGACTGCACCTCCTGCACCAACATGTGGGTGTTATGACAGAGCGAGCCAGGAGACACTGCAAAATGATCGAGATGCAGAAAGACGAGAAACATTAACACGGGATTTAGTTTGAACTTGGACTTGATAGAGCACCAAGCGCAATAACAACTAAAGCCCCGGTATCCATGTTAGCATACAGAGACATAATGTCTGTTTTAGGTTTTAATAGCCTGATCTAACATAAGTCGATGGGGACTAGCTGGTAATGCAAAAAAACTGAATGTAAACTGGTGACGTTTTTCTTTTGAAATGAATATTTGAAGAGCTACTTTTTGAAGATTTGAGTAGAAAATGTGTCATCAAACATGGTGTAACACATTTTTAGCTTTAATGCTTTTAGAAATGAGATCATTAAACATGTTTTGGGTTATGTAATGTCATATATTCGTTGACACACCTTTAAGCAACATTATATTTTTCTCAAATCAGTTTTTAAGTTTTTAAGGTGAATGATGAAAACAGCCTGAAAATACTTTTGATAACTGATAACTTTTGCACAATTGTGCCTATCAACTAATAGGGAAATAATTAATTGGAGAAAAAGTCTAATTACACCGGATCTAGAAAGTCTTTGACCGACTTAAAGGAAGCATGCACGGCTGGTGTTTGTAATGTTTTCTTCTATAATACCAGCCCAATATATAAAACTTACTGGTACTAGATTTCATTTTTAATTGGATCTTTATATGTCAGGAACAGTGTATATTAATAAAAAGTTCTGTAAAAATGCCAGAATCATCCAAAAACAATGATAGGCATCCTAACATGAGCATGACATAAAATACAAATACAACCACATGTGCACCAGATAAGATTACGTTACATTCTTCTCTCGTTTACAACAACTAAAATTGCATGCCATTGCGATTTACATCCAAATATTACAGATTCAGATAGCAATGTTATCCAAATCAGAACTTTCACATGCTGAGTTTACAGAGCTTAATCCTAAAATGCTGTTGGCTCATGTGTTATTTTGTGTCCATGTTTTTAGAGCACAATCCCAACAATGTGTGGATCAGCATTGCTGGATCTAGCTTCAGGCTGGATGACATGTGGTCTACTTGGTCTACTGATCAATGATGATCCAAGGTAAGAATTTCATTCACGCACAGAAAAGTTGTCTCTGTTGTTGAAATCAGGAAGCACATTTTTGAATTAAAGATAAAAAGCAGTTGGAAACACCCCCGGTGTAGAGATGTAGAACACTGATTGTTTGGAATAAATCGAGGTTAGATGAAGAGATTGAGAGGCTGTGCTCGTGTTAATGTACATACAGCATATCAGTGAGTATATCAGAGTGACTTGTGTGCCACAGTTGGATCCCGGAGACCGTGCAACCCCTCACACTTTCCCCTAATCTCACATCTGTGTGGAAAACTTTGTAGGGAACTCAATCTTGAAAAGAATCTAAGAGAGATTCAACAAATGTGAGCATGAAAATCACACACACCCTCATGCACACCCAGTGTATAATAGCACTTGATCGGGTGGAGAGTCAGAGGGCAGCTGTGCTTAGCTGTTGGGTGGAGTGTAAACAGATCTGCATGCCAACATTTGGAGCAAACAATAAAATGTGACGCAAGTTTGTATGTCTGTGTAACGAATGGCCTTTAGGTTGGATTAGTGTCGTACTCCGACAAGTAGCACTGGCAGCAGCAATAAGAGTTTAGTGTAGAAGCACAACTTCATGTTTTTTGTTGTTGTTGGTTAGGATATATATGTTTTTATTTATTGAATTGTTTCGTTGTATTCTTGCTCTCATCATTACCCTTTACTTATGTTCTTCTTCAAAATTGATTCATGTTCTTTACCTTCTTTGTCTCTATGCAAAAAGAGAACTGATTCACATAACTGGATGTAAATGTCAATTGTATGTCCCTGCAAAACTCCATTGTGTGTGTGTGTGTGTGTGTGTGTGTGTGTGTGTGTGTGTGTGTGTGTGTGTGTGTGTGTGTGTGAGCGCTTGAATGTAACTACGTTCATGTAATCACGTACAACTTTGAGATACATATACTTTACTTGTGTTTTTCCATTTCCTGCTACTTTATACTTATATGCCTTTTTTTTTAAAGTGGACTACTAGGAACATTTTTTTTCTAACTTTACATTCAAATGATCCACGTTGACGAGCCACAACGGTAAAACTACAGCTGACATGTAAGTCAAATGGCCTAATATAAAATAATCCAACTCATTTTGCGTCATAGTTTTTGACATTTAGCTAATAATACTTGTGGGCTTTTAGTTTTTAAATGCAGGACTTTATCTTGTAATGGAGTGTTTTTAAAATATGAAAATACTTTTACTTGAGTTAAGAATATGACCAGTACTAGTATAGATATGAGGCAGCAATTAGTCTTAGTCTATAGGGCTTGGTTAAAGTAATTGATTTTCCAACTAAAATTGATTTTTGCTTGAGTGATTGAGTGAAATCGATTAAGAAAGTCTTGAAACCAATCTTTTATTAAATGCCGTTTCACCATGGAATTCTTATTGTACACATTAACCTGGTGCATCATAAAAAAAAACTATTTGAGGCTTGCTTCTTACTCATATTATTTACAGCAGAGGTTCTGAAATGTCCCCCAATTGATCTATTCACACGGTGTGAATCGGAATCCTTGGCGAGACCCAGCCCTATAATAACAGTAAGATAAGTGCCACAGTAGTACTAAAGTATCATATTAACATTACTAGAAGGTCAGGAAGTTTGAATACCTGTTTAGATTCAGAGACTAGATGACTGAATTTATATTCAGGGGGGGGGGCACAATAACAGGAACACCTGTAACAATTGAAACCATAACAACAGCCCTGTGGAAATCAATAGTAGCATGTTAAACCTGTCAAAATTTTTTTATTTCCAACTGTTTGAGTGAATTTTTGAGGTTGTAGTTTGAAATACAGTTGGAGATTTGAAATATAGGCTGTAATGTGTGTGCTTTAAAAAAAAAATAATAATAAAAATAAAAGCTGAATCAGGAAACTTAGTTGATCCCCTCAGGGAAATAGTTTAGTTGCAGTTGCTCAGAGCCAAATTCAAGGTACAATAAGATAAAGAAAAGAGCGTGTCAATAAGTAACATAGCTATAGTAATATACAATATAATACAACTTTTTTAAGATGACAATGACTTGTTTTGGAGTCACAGCATTCACTTTATTGACATGTTGAGATGTTCTTCTGTTTGTCTTCTTGTTGATCTTCTTTATTTCTATTGTTATTATTATGTGTTAGTATTGTCGCTGTCAGGCGGCCCAGCAGGCAGTGGTGTTTGCCAGCCAGACGCCTCTGTGTCTCGCCTTTATTTGCCTCCCTCCATCAGTCTCTGTCCTGCGGCCGGTGAGGGCAGCACCTCGGGGCGCATGGAGCTTATCAGCTCTCTGTTTACCTCTCAATTAATCCCCATTAGTAAAGAGAAGGCTTTAGGGCTGCTCCGGTGGACTCTAACGTCGTTGTGTCCCCAAACAGGAGATCAGCTGGTTAACAGCTCAGACGGACAGATCTCAATCTGGGCGCATGCAGAGACCGGCTGTCTGGCACGGAGAGGAGCGGCACAGACGCACTGATCACTGCCGATAACAGCCACATTTTGTTACATTTATTTCTTCTATCTGGTCTTAATAAATCAGCTTTAATTGAGAGGAACAAAAAAAAAGTTTAAGTACAAGTATTTATGAAGTCAGGACATAATTACTTACTTTGAAGCTATATCTTAAAACAGGGGTCTTCAAAGTGTTTTAGGCATATGACCCCTTAAAAGAGAGACGGAGCAGGGACACACACACACACACACACACACACACACACACACACACACACACACACACACATAGATTGTATAAGATTGAGTTGCATATTAAACTTGGCCGGATGGATGAAAGTTGACATTCACACACAGTGGTGGAATGTAACTAAGTACATTAACTCAAGTAATGTATGTAAGTACGAATATTGAGGTACTTGTACTGTACTTGAGACTTTACTTTTCATGCCACTTTCTACTTCTACTTCTATACATTTGAGAGAAATATTGTGTTTTTTACGCCTCTATATTAATCTGACAGCTTTAGTTACTCGTTACTTTACCAATTGAGATTGTTCCACACAAAACACATGTAGTTAATAAAATACGATGTTTATTATAAATTAAACTAGCCAACAAAATAACGGCCTACAAATTCAACTGTTTGGATCCTTTCCAGTTTCTGAAATGGGGGGATTTGTTTTTCAGCAGTGAGTACTTTTATTACTTTAAATACATTTTCCTGATGATACTTTAATGCTTTTACTTAAGTAACATTTCCAATAAAGGACTTTTACTTAGAAGTATTTTGTTATTATCATCAACAATGTGTAAATTAAATGTTCTTTTTTTTTTTTTTTTTTTTTTAGCAAAAAGGCTTTTCTAATAATGTGTTAGATTCACGCATTAGGTATATTTTCGGTCTTATTTAAATTTTTGGAAAAAAAAACTATGAAAACATGATTAAACAATAACACCCCCCAACCGCAACACCCCGCCCCCCTGCAGTACTTCTGAGGACTGTTGTGTGACTATTCCTATACAAAAATAATCATTTTTGACCTCCTGTCAATCATCAGAGTTGTTCCCACCGACCCCTGTTCTCAGTGTAAACGGGGTCTCGAGGTTTCAGTGGGAGATATTTTAGCAAATGTAGCTCCTGCTGTTTGTTCTCAGTTTTAGCTGCTGTCTCACATTAGGACATAAGTGTGTGTAATTTTTTAAAGAATGGGTTTGGGAAACAACTGTTCTCAGGCCAGAGGAAAAATTACGCGCAGTCGAAAACAGCAATTAATGGTTAATTTCTTAATTTTCCCACAACTTCCATGGTCAATTTATTTCTTCTTCTTAAGAATTATTCCAGGTTTTTGTCCAGTTAACGAGAAAAACAAAGTTGTTAAACTAGTTTGGTCTGAAATTGACCCCTGCGTGTAATTAATTAGCAATTATTTATGCGTAATGGCTCATTAGGAGCCCCAGTTAGGCTGCACGACCTTAAATAAAGAAGCATTTTAACCATTTTAACTGCTGACATTTTAAAACCAAATTAGGGTTTCAGCTCTAGTGATCCCTCATTCATAACCGTTGCTTATTTTTTAGAATAATCAAAAAAGGATTTAGTCTAGAAAATGTCTGACAATAGAGAAAAATACTTTTAACTTCCTAGAACCCAACGTGATGTCTTCACATGCCTTCGTTTGTGCGACCTACAGTTTACAATAATGCTGCATAAAACAGAGAAAATCAGCAAATTCTTACATTTGATAATCTGGAATGAATAACATTTGCCATTTTTGTTTTAAAAATGAGTTAAATTGTTGTCCATTTATTTTCTGAATTAATTATTTCAGGACTCAACCGAGCTTTGACCAAACAAATAGAAAAACTAAATTTCATTAGGTTTTTGGATTATATTACTTATTGAATCAATAACTGATAATTCCAAGGAGATCCTTTTTAACCAAAAAACATTGAATCCATAAATCAATATCCCTGTTGGGACTTTCCTTTGGTCTGTGGTGCGTATTAAAGATATTTTGACGCGTGAAACCTCTCTAATATTCGAGTTTGTCTGTAATCTTTCTTACATTTCCTTCTAAGTATTTATAATAGGACCACTGCAGTCGTTTTCCCTTTCTTTTTCCCCAGGATTATTCTGTTACCTGTGAGAATAGCAACGGTCTGATCTGAAATAAAACCCCTTAAACTGAAATAATAGCCTACAGAACACGAACCTTGCTCCCTCCTCCTCGGTGTCCCCCTTAAAATTCTCATGTCCATTTTCCAAATCTGGATAAATGGTGAAACTTGTAGCAATAATACCCCCTTCTTTCACAAAAACGCCTCCCCGCTGCCATAACCTCCAGCCCGGCTGCCCCCGAAGCCTCGCGACTGGGCATCTCGGAGTGCTTTTCTCTATGAACAAAAAAAGCCTCCTGAAGGGGAACAAAAGTGACCACATTTTTCCTCCGTGTCCCCTTCTCCTCGCAGAATGTCCCTCAAATGGGAAAATTAGGATGTCAATCTGACGGACCCTGTGCGCTTTTGTCTTTGCTGAGTACCCGGCTCTGCCTACCACACACCTTTTGTCCGACAATCCAATAAGAGCCATTATTCCCTCTCCCTTGCCCGGCTGCAGCTCGCTCTTCGGGGGTATTTTAGCTGCTTAATCGCGTCCTTTTTAAGGACCTCAAATGGAGAATAACTTCCTCCTTTCACGTCGCCTGGCATCGGGACAAAGAGTCCCTGTGGCCTGGCCTCCTCCAGCAGCTCTCCCCTTAAAATGTTTACGAGCTAAATTTGCCTCCATGCATCTGACTCACTTCTGGACACAGTGGGAGCAATCATTATTGGAGTATTGTTTGTTATTGTATGATTCTTTCTTTTCATTCTTTAGGGAAAAATACAGTTACGTGATGGCGATGTGTTTGCCATTATTTTAACCGCACAGTGAAGCTAACTCCCCCAAAAAAAAATCTTTTTTTGCCCGGATACACAATCAAAACGCACCTTTTCTCATTTGCTCTGATTTATTTGAATAAATGTGAAATAGACTAAAACATATCTCTGTTGACCCAAAAAAAACAATTTAAAGCAATTCAATATCTCCATATAGACTAAAAAATATACCATGCTGGAAACAAACGTTTAAAAAATAATAATCATCTTTTTGAGTTCAAAGAAGGAGAAATGCGCAAGCGTGTGCGTAATTTTCCCCTCTGTGCTTCAGTCCTATCAGTGCCAAACTAGAGCACCGACAATTATTGGACCACAAAATGAAATTTCACCCAAGCTGTGTGACTGTTCAGATGCCTATGTGAGGCGTCCAGCCCTTTTCGCACTCATTTCGGCCATAATACACTTGAACAAGCCGGAAATATGAGTGATCAGATCCAGATCCATTCTAAGCAATACTGTTTTCTGAGGCGTTTTCACAAGTTAACACTCTTGTAAAAGTGTGTGGGTTGACGAAAATGAAAGAAAAAAAGAGACACTAGATGTGTTCTGGTGAGGCTACCAGGCCCGGATCCCCTGCAGAGAGCCCTGGCAGGATGTAACCGTTGTCCCTTGGTGTGTTTGGGCCTGTGGAGAGCCGCCGAGGCCGCTTACGCTTCCCAAGTTCATGTTCATGAAGGCGTTGGAGGTGCTGGACGGAGGAAGGGCAGGGATGCTGGTGTACGTGCAGCTGTAATTGGTGTTGTAAGCGGGGCTGTTGTATGTATATGCCGCTGGGTATCCGTTATAACTGTACGGGTTGGATCCGTACGGGGCAGCAGCAGCGGCGTAGCTCTGCGCACCGCCCAGACACGGCTTCCCATCTCTGACCAGCACCGGTACGGCGACGCGCCGGGGCGGGGGAGGGTGGTGCTGCCCCGCCGCTTCTAGAGACTTGTCCTGGCGCTGCCGCTTGCACTTGTAGCGGCGGTTCTGGAACCAGATCTTCACCTGGTTCGAGGTGAGTTTGAGGGTGGTCGCCAGATGCTCCCGCTCCGGGGCAGACAGGTAGCGTTGCTGCTTGAAGCGCCGCTCCAGCTCGAAGACCTGCGCCTGTGAGAAGAGCACCCTGGGTCTCCGCCGGCTCCTTTGCTTCTGCACCGGCCGCTCCGAGTCGCCCTGCCCGCCCTCCGATGCCTCATCCCGGGACACCAAACCACAGCTCTCTGGGTAGGTTGGAAAGTCACGTAAGAAGTGTATATGTATAAAAGTATGGGCTGTATCTCAAATAATGAAATGTAAAAAACGTATACACATATATATTGTTTTCATAATCAGAATCACGGTACTCTAAACGTATATAATACTTATACTTATAATACTATACAATAAATACTTCTCAACTCCCCAATTAGCCACCGACACCACTTAAACTTGGTACATTTCTTTTGTTTCATTAGTACAATTACAAAAGCTTTTAGCCAGAGTGCACAACAACATTGCTGAGCAAGTATTATGAAATATAAATAAAATATAAAATAAAATAATAAAATAAAATATTACAATAAAATATAAAACACAAAAAAATATCTTGTCTAAAACACAGACTTGGCTAATAAATAATAAGTTTTAGAAAAATAGTATAAAATTGATTGAGTTAGAAAGAGACACGAGCAGCTCAAAAAGGTTTTTAACGGTTTATATCTAATGAATATTTATATGTACCATGGGAAGAAGATGTATTGTATGTATTATTAGTTTATTAGCGCTACTTCGCCGTGTCATTTCTTTTACAGACCTCTTTAAACTAATTGTCGGTTTATGGTCCACACATCATAACAGACTCCGCGTTACGGGCGCGCAGCTGCACCACTAGAAAGTGTTTGACATTTCCAGACTTTACTGGATTTGTCTCAGGCCTCTGGCCGCGGTGATACTGACTTCCACCATTTGATAGCTCTTTATTGGGATAATGTCTGGCGTCTGGAGGTGGAACAGCCGAGAACAGACCTCTCTCTCTCTCTGTCCCTCTCTCTCTCTCTCTCTCTCTCTCTCTCTCTCACTGAGCAGAGACACTGCCCTGCAGATCAGACAATACCTCTGAAACACAATCTTCCCTTTTATTAAAATGTTTTTTTGTTGCACGTTTGCACAACTTATATTTGGAACTATAATGGGGGTTCATCTTTAAGGTCACCCAAGTGATCAAATAATAATGAAAATACTGGAATAATAAAGCATATACAGAGCTGCATGATTATTTAGAAAATGGCACAACATATTTTCTTTTTCCAGTTGGCTTACAGTGTGTTTGAGCTTTATAGATAAATGGCGAAAACGTATTGCATGGCTATTAAGCTGTTACTAATAATTAAAGTTGTATTTTTCATCTTAAGCTGTTTTTCTTTTAATCTGGATACTGGTAATGTAAGATTTAACATCCAAATCAGCTGCTTACGTTTACACTTCACGTTGTAGCACTTTGATATTTCTCTGTGAAAACATTTGTTTGATATTTTTTGTAATAGTTAGTGTTTCACGTGTCCTTTTTGTGTGCCTTTTGTTCGGCCTGTTGTGCTGCACACTCACTGTTTTCCTGCTCGTCCAACACGGCGGCCTCCAGCTTGGTCCCCTGCAGGCCCGGGTGGACGTACATGTCCGGGGACAAGTTGGTCTCTCCTCGGTCTTCTTCCCGCACAGCCAGCGCGCTGAGGTAGGTCAGGTTGTCCTCTCCGTCCGAGTAGGAAGGACTGTCCCGGGCTCCGGCGAGCATGCAGGACGGCGGGGTTTGGAAATGCTGCTGCTGGGGAGGAGAGCCGGCTAACTGCTGCTGGGTGTGGATCGGGAGCTGGAGCTCCAGGGACCCGGACTGCCTCTGCTGCCGTTGCTGCTCCAGCTTCAGGATATCCTTGACAGAAAACGGAGTGGAGGTGAGCGGACTCTGCAGCATCATGTCATCCAGCTCCTGCTCTGCAGCACCGAGGAAATGAAGCCCGCCGAGTAACATGCACACCACTTCTGCTTTCCCCCACTCTTTTTTTTTCTAACAAATAATTGAGCTTAATAGCCTCTTCTTTGGTAATTGGAGTTGCGTTAAGCCTCTGAAATCCCTCATCGCCGTACAACGCACGAAAACGTGGGTATTAGTCCCCGGGTTTTGCCCATGCAGGTCTCCTCTCTGACAGATAGAATGCCGGGCTTTGTAAGTAGAGTTTGGACCGGGGCGAAGGAGCGCCTCTGCCTCCTCTGATGTCAGGGGGAGGGGTGGGTGAAATGGAAAGTGCATGCTGGAAGGGAAGCATTTGGGAGCGAGAAGAAGCCAGAGAGAGGGAAGAAAGGTGGGGCGTGCGTGACGCACATTCACGTACTGGTTTTGTTTTCGGACTTGTGTGAATATGGTGGGCAGAGAGTTTTTACTCACACTCTACTGTCCACCGTGTTTATCCTTCTGTCTGTTCTGTCCTCGCTGAATTCACCCCCCTCCCCAGCAGCCTTTTACGCACACGTTTTGTTGCAAGAAGCACATTAGTAGCGCTTCTCTGTGGCTGGAAATGTGTAACCTTTATCTTTACTTAGCATCGTTAGGGTTTATTTAACATGTTGTTTGCCGTTTTTATCATTCCACACTAAGTCAGGAGATTGGGGACCTAGTGTTGGTTGGTGCGTAAATCTGTGCGCTCTTTCGAGAGGCACACCAGGCGGCACGCTCCCCGCATGCACGGTCACACGTCTAGGTCAACGGTCAGGTCAAGGGATAATAGATTATTAGTTTAACTTCACCCAGAGTTAATGATAAGGGGCCATCATTACGCATAGCACATAGGCAGGTTGATTTTGGCTGAGGTCATCTAAAACAGGTGAGGATTCTGCCACCAAAACCTTGAGTGAAACCTGCATTCACCTGCTTTTAATTAAGAGTTGAAGTAACATTTTTGGTCGGAATTCACTAAACAGACAGGGAATTGTAGATTATTGGCAGGTTCTGTTACAAAATGGGCATTGCAGACATCATAGTAACCAAACGCCTGATCTAAAAGATGGATATATATTTTCAGAAAGACATCAGCTTGCTGTGTTAACTCTTCTGAAGGCCTTCTTAAAAAGACGTGTTATAATAATAACAATGTATACTTAATTAATCCCACAAGGGGAAATTACAATTTACACTTATTACACACATCTGTTATCTGAGGTTTAAATGATATTCAGAAGTTTAATCTTCCTTTTTAGATGAGATGCCAAACTTTCCAAGTCTGTCAGACTGTACAACAGGGAAATGCATATACAGTACTCCAGAAAATATGCATAATGTCCATTTTATGTAATATTGGAGCCATTAAAATGTCTAGTTAAATTTTTTTTTAAACGATACTTAGTTTAAAACTCCATCACACTGAGACAGTTTCTCTCCCAGCAGCACTGTCAGCAGCCGGTTGCTCTCGGTGTCGCTCCGTCCTCTTTATCGCGGGTGTTGTAGGCTATTAATAACCGCCCTGGGCCGATAAGCAGCCCCCACCGGGGCAATTAAGATTCCTCCAGAAAAACTGACTGACGTTTTTAGCCAAGACTAATCTGCTCCTATCAGCTCCCCTTTCCGTTTTGCAGCGGGACCCCCTTGCCTCTGTCACCTCGCTCACTTCGCTCCTCTTGCAGATTTTTCTTTAAACACACACACACACACACACACACACACACACACACACACACACACACACACAGCCTGCAATGTTTCAAAATAAGTACAATTCATTTCAATTTCACATATAGGCTATTAATTTTATGTCCTGTTGTTTAAACCAGAGATGTTCAACAAGGGGTCTGGGGCCCCTATGGGGTCCTCAGAGTCAATGCAGAGAGGGCCACCAAATTGTTGTTCATTTTTTAAAGTTGTTTCAGAAATTAAAATGTCTTAAAATGAATCCAACATATTATTAGCAGTTATAAAATCCCCCCTTAGTGGCCTATAGGGGAGGTAGCCTAAGGCCATCCACAGATACAGTTCATCATTAGGATTCACTCTGCTACATTTATATTTAACGTTAAAAGATGATTCATAAAATAATGCCAACAAATATTATTTTAATAGCTTAGTATTCTATGCATTGAAAAGGTATGTATAAAGGCTTTAGGCATCTACACGTTATTGTAGGCCAAGTGTAATATGCAACTTCCTTTTATACAACATGTGTAGGAGGTCCCTGCTCTGTCTATCTTTCAGTTAAGGGGTCCTTGGTTTAAAAAAAGTAGAAGACCCCTGGTTAAAGAATAAGGTGTAAAGAGCCAGTTTTATTCCGAATAAGAAGCATCAGTTAATGGAGTTTAACCAAACTCAGTAAAATGTTATTTTCTCATTTCTTATTTAATTTTTCATTGAAATGCTGGATCATAATATTACATTACATCATTGTCTAAATGTTGTCTCAAAGCCTTCCCCACACTTCTCTCCATGGCTGTGAGTGTGGTGGAAACTACTAAAACCCTTTAATTCATTACTTCAATTCTTAATTCTTTTGGTTAATGTTTGTGTGCTCAATAACAGAATATAAACTCCCTCATGGCATTGAACCCCCGAAAGTCCCATAAATATGACTGAGGGCAGGACCTTGGTGTCCCCATGGCAACTTCAGCCATGAGACCACTCTCACAGTCTTTAAGGATTTCCAACATTGACCCTTCCTTACAGCAGCCCCAGTGTTCTTTGAGCTTCCTTAGAAAGTATTTTATTTAACTCTTAACTCAAAGTATGTCAGACTTTTCCAATATTTTGTCCTGCTTAAAAAAACTACAAAATGTAATCATAAAATATTCCTTCTGGCTGACTGAAAGTTTTTGTGTTTTAATGAAAGATATAGAAACTAAAAGTGTAATATATGTTGTTCAAATGTATTTTTCACTGGTTTCAGTTTAAAAAGCAGCAGTTTATACATTCAGTCTTAGTGGACAAACAGTACGTATAACTTTAGTAGCGAGATAAGAGAGTGCAGTATGCATATTATATAAAAGTGCATTAAGGTTTATAGATCATTGCAGATGCCAATACTTTTAATCTGAAATTGTGAATCGCTGTTATCTTTATTATCTTTATGATCGATCGTCTTTTATCAAAGAATTTTTTCCCAAAAATGAAACCACCCTCAAGAAATTCTTTCAGATCCTAAAACTCCCTCATTAGATTCTATCATGTATTTCTTCAACTCTGCAGCAACCTAATGTTGCTCAGGGTTGCTGCAGAGTTGAAGAATAAGATGCTCTTTTGTACAACAATACACACTCTATATGTTAGGCTTTAAAAGCACAGCTAAACTGTGTTTCTCCTGAAAAAGAGCAGAAACTGTGCCTCGGTTCAGTGTGCCTTATTAATCCAGGCCCTAATACTCAAATGCTCGATGATGTTTTTTGCCTCCAACATTGCCTTCCAGGCAGCTAACCTTAAGCATAACCATTGACGCTCTGCCTGGAAGGAGATGTTGGGGGCAAAAAACAGCAAACACCTACTCAAATCGTGTTAGGTGAGAGAGAATTTTAGGGAACAATGTTGCCATGTTTGCACACAGTAAAAATCTAAAGTTTTGATCTTTTACTGTCAAAACATATTTGAACAAATGACAAATTGGAGATTGAATGGCATTGAATAAAAAATTGAGATTAAAAGCATTTTCAGGGTGCTATGCCACTTTTTGGATGACACAAAAGCAGCGAATGTCAGTTTTTTTTTTTATATAATACTTTTACAGTTGAGCTTTCAATAAGCCACGTACAGCCGCTGTGTAGCGCAAGCACTGTTTAGGCCTTAACCGTTTTGTCAGAGATATCATTTTTCTGTCAAATTATGAGTAAACTGTTGGTGTGCACATATTCATACTGTGCAGATAATTGTATCTCTAAATTGGATCCTGCTTGGGGCCTCTCACAGACCCGGACTGGGTCTTCCCTCCACAGTGTCCCTGTGTGTAAACCCAGCAGGTAGTAAATATCCTGATGTGCAGCTCTGTCTATGGAAGCTGAAATCAGACAGAAATATGTCTGGTTGACCCTGTAGACTCCCCGGCGACTGTCTCCAATTCATGCTACATCATCATCAGCGCGTCCTCGTAAAGGAGTGCCAAACATAGGCAGGATAGTGTTTAGACTGGCACACGGCCACCTCCATTTACTTTAAATAAGCATTAAATCCAATGACGCCAGGCTGAGCGCTGTGTTTTCTGTGAGTCAGATGGGCCAACACACTACAGCAGCTATTGGAAACAAAATAAAACTGTTTTAGTTCAAGTTAAGTGACCGGGCGTTTGGATTTAGTCGGATGGTTATCCTAGGACAAGGTTTCCTAAGTGTGGTTCAGGGCTCATCAGGGGTCATTGGAGGGTTTCCAAGATGGATTTCCAAAAAGTTTCCAGGAAGATAACCTGTTTACATGTTTGGCCTGATATCAGTTTAAATTCATAATTATTGTCTAATGTGACTGTATAGACTCAACCAGCAAAGAAAGGAAACCCTAAACAACATGACTTTGATTGAAATTACTTTACATGTATAATACATGTATAATATTGTACACAACATGCATTTAGTTGACACTTTTATCCAAAATGACTCCCAGTAAGTGCATTCTACCATGTGGGTACAACAACATTTGAAAGAAGCATGCAGGTACATCAACTTCATCTACTGAAATAAAACTGTAAACCCTCCAAAATAAAGCAAACCTTGCAGTATGATCCCCTAATTAGGTAAAAATAGCATTTTAAAATGGTACTTTGGGGCTTTTATTGATAGGTCAGATTAAGTCAGGCAAGTGGAAAAGAGAGGGGGATGACATGTAGCAAAGTGCCGCCCCGTAATGTTGCTTTTCATTGTTAATCCACATGTTGCCATATTACACACAGTGTAAACAGCAGTTCTAATATGGGACTGCTTAAGGGACAATTTCAGGCGCCAGTCATTATTTTTTCATGCGGCTTTGAACTCCCTAAAAAGGCTGAAACCCGTAAATCTCTGACAAACTGGGACCAGTTTTAACAACAAGTCCAAATTATACAACAAAGTACGTTGTTTGTAGCTGACCTTTAGAACAACAAATAGAGGCGTTTTCAGAGCTGAGGCCCCTATCAACAGGATGAAATTTGTCTCTGTTGAAATCGGTGTTATTATAACTTAACAACTGTATGGTCAACGCATTCCCATAAACGGGTTTGTATGATATCCTACAAAAACGTATGCGTAGTTCATATGATATCTTACGAAATTACAAAGTTTAGTAGACTGGTCACATGATAGTTAACTTTAGCTGAGAAAAGGTGAATGTGAGCCGGGTACCGGTCACAATGATGTGACGGCCATTACAGCGGCCGTTGCAGTAAAGTTTAGCCGACAAGTGGCGATGACAGTTAAGTTTAAATGCCAAAATGACAAGGTAAGATTAGAAAAACTATTGTGGTTTGGGTTAAAACACTAGTCCCCTTTAGTAGTACTCCCGGGACACAAACACCCATTTCCTGGGTGAAAGTCTAAAGCCTCTTTTACACCAACCCAACGACAGAAAAGGCAGTCGGACTGATCAGTCGCCTACCCAAGGTCAAAAAACACTCTGAAAACTGGAAATAACGGAACATCTCTCTACACCTGAATGCTGACGTCAGTCATTGTTTTCATCAGAGAGCGTTGATAGTTGTCAAGAAGGATCGTTGTTGTCATTACTCGCTGAACGGAAGAAAAATCGATGGCTAGTAATAAGAAGATACTGGCATTGTCAGCTCTGGTTTTCTTGTGCACTGTTTTGCTAGTCAAGGGCTTGCACTCCATCAACCAGATTGGTAATTGAATCCGAATGCCCACCAGCCGATAAAACAAGTCAAATCGGCCAAAACTGATGTTGACAACTCGTCCAACTGACGTTGGCACGGAGCATGCCAAACGGACTTGAGTCACAGACCTCATCCAACCGTCCAACGGCCGTTAATCAGGTTGGTGAGTCAGCGCCTTTACACAGTGGCAGTTAATGTGGTGCATACAGTAAAGTTAAAATGCCTTTGTAAATGTAAGTGGAACGATCTTGGTCATGTTTTTAAAAACCCAACCTGTGATGAAGACCAGTGTTTTGTTGATCCGTCAAGCCCTTCTGTACCCTTTGTCACTATATAATGAAACCGCACTATTTCTTCCTTTGCGCCTGACAGACTAGAGTCATTATTGCTATAGTTTGACTCACCGGACAAAGAGTACTTCATGCGCCATTCACCTCCCTTCTGCTATCTTTCTGCATAAGACAATTATGATTGGTTTAAAGAAATACAAACAAGCCAGAGCAGTCCCCCGCAGTCTGACCAGCTATTTGAGACTATTGTTAGGCTACAACTGCTCGAGGTGATACTTGAATATAGAAAAATTCTATTTTAGGCCATTTGCTGAAATGGCAGGTTTTGTCATTCTTTTGAGAGGACACACAATTTTTTATTTGGATATTTTTTAGCTGCAAAAACATGAAAGCATTAAAAGGCAAGTAAATAATATGTTTCATGAAAATCACTTAAATGATTCATCATATATCTGCGTGTTTGAACTTGGATGAAACACTCACTGATTTTGTTAGTGTGCGTCTTGTGAGATTTTTCTTCTAGTTTCTTTTAGCTCATTGTTTTGGTTTTACAGCACATTTGTATACAGTCTCAAAGCTCTCAAGCAGCACGAAGAAGTTGTTATTTTGCATTCAAAAACAGAGCTAAAAGAATAGGGAATATTGGATATATTGAACATTTTGTGTGGGTGAACCCCAGGGGTCATGACTGGGACCTCTGAGGTTTTGTCATCAGGTACAATATGCAGGAAAACCTTTAGAGGACTGTGAGTTGATACGCAAAATCCAACAAACTGCAGAGTGAGACTCAGATGAACTTCCATCAGGAGGAAGGAGGTTGTTCAGCTTGTACAACCTGACCGGTGCTGACAGAGCTGGAAGGAAGACCGTGACCTTTGCAGAGCTTCTGTTTGAGTCTTTATCTTTCACACAAACAGAGATAAGTTGGTTAAAATGTCAGGGCAGACGTGTAAAGGGTTAAATTACCTTAAATAGCTCAGCCCTTGTTTACTTAAAAAATAATTTTCTTAAAAGATAAAACTTCAAAAGAATTAGATGGACTTCTAATGTTTTGGTCTCTGAATTTAGATGCTTAGATACTCCTCATGTTACCTAGTAGGCTTTAGAGTCAAGAGCTAGAAAAAGTCCTCTGATCATTTACTTAAGTAATTGTAACATAACCCAGTGTAGAAATACTCAGTTGCAAGTAAAAGTAAAAAAGTATTAGCATCAAAATGTATTTAAAGTGCTAAAAGTAAAAGTACTCATTAGGCATGAGGGCCCTTTCCAGAATAATGTGTATAATATTTGGTTATATTCAATGATCAATTATTGCATCACTTTAATGTTGCAGCTTGTAAAGTTTATTACTGCTATGTCTCATTTGTTGATAATTTTTTTTATTAACAATCTAAATCTGCAAATAAGTCACTAAAGTTATGAAACAAATGTAGTAAAAAGTGAAATATGTACTGGACCTCTGGAATGTATCAACATTGTAATAACAATAACAACATTGTAGTAGCAACATTAAATATTATGAAATATAATATAATATTAGGAAATATTATGTAGCCTCAATATTATAGGCTACATACCTGAGTAAATGTATTGAGTTACTTTCCCCAAGGGTTATTCTCACTGACAATAAAAGTACATTATTCTTTGGTGGGGATAAGTATAATAAGCAAAACAGCTACTGATCAGAATAAAAATGATCAGAGACGTCAGTTATTTTAAATTATCAAATATAATACTCTTTTAGCGTGAAAGCTTATTACATTTATTAGTGTGGATGTTATATTTGTCTCTCTCTGTCTCTCGCTGTCTTACTCTGTCTTTCTCTGTGTGTGTGTGTGTGTGTGTGTGTGTGTGTGTGTGTGTGTGTGTGTGTGTGTGTGTGTTGAACGGAGGTAACAATAGGAAATGCTACACCTCTTGTCTGCTGTCATTTGCGGCCCAGCGGAGGCGCCAGGCGGCTCTGGATGGTTGGATGGAGAGAGGAGAGATAATCTCAGCCAACCGCTTCTTTGTGTGTGTGTGTGTGTGTGTGTGTGTGTGTGTGTGTGTGTGTGTGTGTGTGTGTGCACTAAAACGTTTCTGTTGATGTTAAACGTTAAAGAGCAAGTAAAACTCACACTTATCATGTATATGTTACACATTCAAACTAAATACGTGTTGAAATTGTTCATCAGCGCCATGTAATCAGAAAAACTTTAAAATGTGAGCAGCTAATAGAACCAAAAGAGAACAAAACTGCGCCCTTTATAAGAAATATGCTGTTCAGGCTGCGGTATGAACAACTGGCAACAGGCAAATTATTATTAAATATATTAAAAATATAACAAAGTGCAAGAAAACTACGGATTCCAATAAAGTCTCAGAGCGAAAGAAATCCTTCAAAACAATAAAGCCTCCATTGAATCTGCCCTATTTAATATTAGTATTAGCTATAATATTATAATATAATAATATTATATCAGCTATATACTATGAAATAGTAGGCCTACATGACATTAATACTCTTGTAAAACTGTTAAAGCGTTTGGAAAACGTGACGCGATACAGAGAAATTCCAACATTTAGGATAATTAGGCCTACGGTATTTTAAATCAAATGTTCTCTTCTGTATTTTTTCCGGGATGAGGAAACCCATCTTGAATTAAAACAAAAAACGTGTTCTGTTGCAGATTGTTTTCTAAAATGGTATAAAAACATTACTTCGGTTAATTTATTTATCATAAATGATTTTTTTTTTTGATGAAAGCATTTCTCTGTTTTTTAATTTGAGATTTTCGACGAAATTAAACCTGAAAGGGGTTCTCACAAAATAATTCACAATTTAGATTATTTTTAGTCCGTCGGAATCTCCCCTTTCTGGTCAATTTACACCAGAATAATCACAGAAATACAACTTTAATTCATATAGTTTTAGTTTCTTTAAACGCTGTAATTTAATTAGGGTTTTCCATTATGTTCATGATTTATTTCCTATGTCTCCACATGGAATGTCTACTAGATTGCACATAAAACCAGTAAAAACTGAATATCAACAAACCCTTCACCGTGTAATATTTCATTTATTCGACATAACACTTAATCGTGATGAAACCAAAACACACTCTGCCAGAGGATCTGTATCTCTTTAGAAAAACGTCAATAATAAACTTGAAGACCAGTTAATTTGTTTTGTTTTTACACACACAAAATTAAAGAAAACATTCAAACAATAAAGAAATTTAAAAAAAGTGATAATAAACTTCTTTGTCAGAGATCGTTGGAGTCTCCCCTGTTCGCCTCTCTGTCCAGCAGCCTTGTGCGTAAAAGTTCGCGCGCCTCGGTGCCTTTCGTGTTAAAGGCTGGCCTTGCACGGCTGCAATCGCGCGTGCGTGCGTGTGTTTAGATAGCCTAGGCCTGCAGCCAGTAATAGCTCCATTAAGCAGAGTGGGAAGACGCTATCTCAGTGATCCGTAACGTCTATGTCCGCTCAGCAGGACACAACCAGCGGCCACACACCTTCTCCAGGAAAAGAACGGCTCAATCTCCAAAATTGCGCCTGAATTTATCCTGTTACTATGGAAACCTAACTAATAAGAAACTTGAAGCAGTTCTGAACTTTTCTGACACCTGCTTGTCCAACATTATTGGTTAAAAAACTGTTTTCCGCCCAGAAGCGCAAAAAAAAACAAAACAATATATTGTGTCTCATCATATTGTGAGTTAACGACCGGCCTCCTCTAGTATTTATAGTATTGGCTCTCATTCAGAGCTATGCGTCGTTGAAAGTTTGGGACAGGCCTCTATATGTCTCACACACAACCCCAAATATACAGCATGACGCAACCGGCTCTGTTTATGAACCCGCCCGCCCTGCTGTATAAATTGTGGCGTTGAATGGTTTACCTAATGGGACTTCTGTTTCTCGTTTTCTGTCACCCGGTATGCCAGACTCCGCTGACAAACGACCGACTTTTACCGGCAGAGGAATTCCTGATTTATGTGGGAAATGAAACGAGAGCAAAAGGTTTTTTTCTTCTTCTTCTTCTTAACCATGCAAATAAAGTAAATGATCTCCAACCATTGAGCCCGGGATATTTGTATATAAAAGGAGAGGAGGCAATGTCTTCCAGCGTGATAGATGTGTGTTTTGTTATTTAGGTTTCTCATATTGTAGCGCGATAAAGGAGGCAAAAACCTGAGCTGGATGCAGGGAGGGAGACCTGCAGCCCAGTAGGGCTCTATGGACTCGCAAAGCTTCCACTTCCATTGTTATTACTGCAGAGGAAACAAGTCGTTACAGCCACGGCGATTTGATTTATGACCGTGTTGTTTCTTAACTTAAGTAGAAATTTCCAGAGAGGTTTGTTGGTTTAATTTGATGAGAAAACCATGCAAAGGCCGAGGAACGTGTCCAGAACACTTCTTTTTTTTTTGTTAAAGAGAGCTTTTAATGCTCTTAAGTCTTATCACACCGCAGGGATTAATTTTCTCAGAGCTCTCGAAGAGTGGAGCATTTTCATGATGAATAATTTCCCCAGATAAACTGATGATTCCTCCCGTCTACTCTGAGGAGAAGTCTGTCTGTCTGTGTATAAACTGTGGGGGCATTAGTGCCTCCCGAGGGGGAGGGGAGGAGGAGGGGGGGGGCAGACCACTCCATCAAGGAGCAGACTGTCCGGATTCCCCTCCTGCACCATTAGAGCCTCTTCGCCTTTTTCCTCTCTCACCGAGCGTCTTCTTTATCAGCTCTCTATCTCCTAAACAGCGTCCAGCCTGGCTGCTTTACAACCTGCCGGGGGTTTCAGCCATCAATCACTGCGGGCTGAGCTCCTCCAGGCCCAGATCGAGTCTGTCTCTCTGTCCGAGTGTCAGGATGCTTCTCTGGATGTCACAACGGGCACAGACTCAACTCTTTTACTGCTGTAAAAGTCTGTATTTGCGTAAATGTTAGTGGTTCAAACTGGAAACAACAAATGCATGAAGCATATTCAGCAGCACACCAAGCAAGGAAGGAAAATTACTGTTTTTCCAAATTTCAGAACATTTTCTTGTTCTTGAAAATTTTCTTCACATTTTGCATGTGAAAAGAGGAAACTCAGCTTTACTGATTCCCAAAAATGGACTCCATTTGGGTAATCAAGAAACTTTTCATGCACAAAAACGGACTCCATTTCAACTAAAACCTTAAAAATAAATTCAATATTTTTCACATTGGCTGCAGGCACATTATGGGAAACTTTTGCATCCAACATCATATTATTCAAGTGTTCATATTATTCTCTTTATTGATCCTTTTGGGATGACTCCCAAAAGGAAATTAAAATTTCCACCAGCAGTTTTCAGCAGCTTACAAAAAAAGATATAAAAATACAGTGCAGAGAGAAAAACAGTATAAAAACAACAATAATAATAATAGTAATAAAACCTTTGGCTATAAAAAAAGACCTTCAGCATAAATTATCAGTTAGTTAGAGTGTCCAGGTATGTATGTGGTAGATTATTAATTACTTAATTGCACAATTAATGAGCATGACGTGAGTCTATCCCAGGAAGTCAGACTGTATAACTTTAAGATGAACTAAAGAAACATTTAAAACATTAAAAGCCACTTTCGCTCTCTGCGTCCCTTCTATAACCTTTAAACACAGGCCGCTTTATCTGTGATGCATTTATCCTTTAGAATGAAAGCTTTTCTGAGTGGCTTCAACGTTTTGTTTTGTTTTTCTTCTTCTTTGGTCTCCAATATCCAACCTTCAAAAAGTAACTTTCAAGACATTTGTAGACGAAGAGAATTCCTCCTCCCTGCACCGCCTTTACATATTTTGGGTTTTGTATTTTTGTGCTGATTATGATTTGCCGCCTAAACAATCTTTGGCCATTCTGTCAGACGATGAACTATTAGACAAAGTTATAATTACAAAATATTACTGTTTGTAATTGTTTGTAATCTGGAAATAAAAACAAAAAGACAAAGTCTGGATATATACATATATATATATATATAAATATATATTCTCTATATATATCCTAACCCTCCCTCCACCGAACACTGCCCTACTGTCCTGCAGGAGCTCACTTGTTCAGAAGATGCAGTGCAAGTTCCCTCACACGACCTCTGTCAGCCAAGATGAATTAAGTCCGAACAAGGCATGGAAGATTCCCAGCAGCTGTGCAGCAAAATGTCACTAAGCAAGTGGACACAAAATCCCTCACTTAATTCATATATTTGATAAACAAATATTCTTGTTCTGTGAGATAAGTGTTTAAAAGGTTAAAGGCCTGCATTTTATCACATCGATACCAGACACAATTCCAAACTGTCTTCTTTCTCCATTTAACTTACGCGGATCTAGAAATAAACCAATAAAAAATAACATTTGTTTTGAAACAACAACAAAAAAGGCTGAAAATAAAGAGTATCACTGTCTTTTCGGGATCAGCTCAACTAAACTTGTTCAGCGCGCTTGGTTCGCTTTTACGCGCAGGTGTCTTCTTTTTGCCTTCAACTTAATTTAATATAAAATTACAAATAACATTCGTTGTTAAAAAAAAAATTCTCCAAATAATCCTACCAAAAAAAGGATCAGTGTTTTTGTCGTGGTGAGTTTGTTCAGCGCGCTTTATTGGCTTTTACGCACAGGTTTGGATTACGCACGGGGTGCCAAGTATCCACTGGTGCGCGTACACTAACATGCGCGCCCCCGTTGACCGGCCAGTTACCTCCACCTCTGCTGGAGGACGGAGAGCCTCGCTGCCCGCAGCGTGCCGCAGTCGGTCCCCGAGCGGCTCTCCATGTTTAGGCGGAGGAAGGGCCTGTTTCCTGGATCAGGCTAAACACGGGCCTCCGGAGCGCCGCGCTCAGGCGGTACAGGCCCGCTTCTGGCCGGAAGGACATCGGCAATAGATCACTCCGACCACCAGGGGCCCCCGGGAGGGCAGAGGCTCACAGCTGGGAAGGCTCTGCACCAGTGAAGGGGCGGGGGGTCAAGGGCCCCCTGCACCGCCGCTGCTCGGGAGTTTGTCATCCTTACGCCCCCGGGATGACAGGGGTGGAGGATGTTTATTGCTGCTTCTCAGGGAAGCTTCCTGCCATTAACTTTCACTTTCACTTCCAGAGTGAAGACATTTACAAGGTCTTAATCTCTTAAAACTTGAGCTGATGTCCCACTTTTATAATCCTTTTTTCATGTAAAACAGATTAAAACGTTGTTGGGTCACTGATAGAGCTGTGATGGGGGTCCAGAACTGTCAGGGGGTGTTGAACTGGAAGCACACTGACTCACTGACAGACCGTTGTTTTCTACACTTAATATTTATATATAGATTGATATATAATGTACTTAGAGAAAGCGATGATGACTAATGAGACAAGTATACCAGTTAGTAATTAATGATTAGATCTTTAGGTTAACACAGTTTAGAGGCTGTCCTGTTGCTCCTTATGAATGTTTGATGGACTCCATTTTACTGAATGAACCCAGGTCATCAGCGAGGATGATGGGAAAGTCCTGCAGTATACTTCCTCTTTCATTATCCAATCATTATCCAATGATTTGCTATTACATATAAGAGTTATGTTCACATGAAGGGTTACTATGTATATTTTTGATTAAATACCTGTATGACTTGATGAGAATTTCTTCAGACAGACATTTTCCGTATTTTCTTGCATACTTCAAAAAAAAGTCCAACCACAAATAACTGTTAAAAACCATTCATGTCCAAGGAGATAAACAGAGACAAAATTGTGAGGAGAAAGTAATGCAAAAGAAAACAATAAAAGCAGAATAAAAAGGCTGAATACATCCCTCCACAGATGTCTTTACAAGAAATACACCCACAGAAAGCTGTGATTCAGGTTCTATTAGAGTAATTCTGCTGTCAAACATTCAAATTACTTTACTCATGTTATATGTTACATGTCATTTTATTTTATCAGTATGCAGTGTGCATACTGATAAAATAAAATTATGAAAGTAAATATCAGATGGGACTCGATAGAGGCAGCTCCTCGATGTCATGGGATCGTGGTGGCCAGTGGTATCCTGTTTGCAGTTGCATGCTGGGGCAGCAGGCTGAGGGTCGCGGACGCTAACAGACTCAACAAACTGATCCACATGGCCAGTGACATTGTGGGGGTGGAGCTGGACTCTCTGTGGGGGGTGTCAGAGAGGAGGACGCTGTCCAAACCACATGTCATCTTGGACAATGTCTCCCACCCACTCCATGACTTGCTGCTCAAACACAGGAGCACTTTCGGTCATAGACTCATTCTCCCAAAATGCACCACAGAGCGCCACAGGAAGTCATTCCTGCCTGTGGCCGTCAAACTTTATAACTCTTAGTGACACACACACACACACACACACACACACACACACACACACACACACACACACACACACACACACTTAAGTTACTTTTAAACTGGACAATATTATCTGTTTTGTGCAATAACTCTGGTTTAAATTATAATGTGCAATACTCTGCTGCTACTACTTATACATAATTACTGTTCACCATTACAATTACTTAATTATGTAAATACTGTATCATAAAATTCCTTTAACTATGTAAACACCGTACATATTTACACTCCTTATTTTTCTTTTATTTATATTTCTACTCTGATATGGATATAACACAGAATTTCCCTTCGGGGAGCAATACAGTATTTCTGATTCTGATTCTGATTCTGATCAGGTGCAAAAACCAGACAACTCTTCTTTTGACTGAGGTCATAGACTTTACAACAATAGATCATAGTAATAACAGCAGGAGTTTTGGCTTTGACCTCCGAGCCGTCAATCGTCTATTGTGCCCTGCTCCAGGTATCCATCCATCCGAGTTTCCTTAGCTGAACTTGATGCTGTAACTCTGTCCGACGAATCAGCTAATTAGCCTGTTGGACATGTAATTAGCTTTGGAGACGTGTAATAATACTGGCAGCCCTCCATCTGACACTTCATTTACAAAAGTGTGTGTGTGTGTGTGTGTGTGTTTAATAGGGTTTAAATTATAGAAATACATAAATGCTTTCCAATTTCCTGTACATCCTGCATGTTTGTTCCCCAAATAGTTTTTTAATGGAGTTTAAGCCAACAGTTTAGCTCCTCATTTCCAATAAAAAAAAGTCATTTTCATGATGATTCATGCAATAACTCACAGTATTTTTAGCTCCTTTGTGAACAGGCTGTCTAATATTCATATATGTAAAATATAGATAGATAGATAGATAGATAGATAGATAGATAGATAGATAGATAGATAGATAGATAGATAGATAGATAGATAGATAGATAGATAGATAGATAGATAGATAGATAGATAGATAGATAGATACTTTATTCATTCATATTCAGATCCAGTAGCATGACAACCACAACACAACAAACACATATACACACATATAGCACACATACACATTCACAGAAATGCAATGACCATGATAAGGGAAGGTAGACTGTGTGTAATGATGAAAGTGAACAGTGCAGTAGATCATAATTAAATATTAACTTTGACTATTAAATATTAACATAATAACCTATAAACTGACTGATTGAATAGATCAGATATAGCTATATAAGATATAGGTATAGATATGTAAAAATATAGCCAACATTAAGAGCATCTGACGTCAAAATAAAAAAAATCTTGTGCATAAATGATCGCATAGTTAAAGTGTCTCTAATACAATGTTCATTTTGTAATAAATTACTTTTTTCATATAGGACCCCAAAGGATGTGACGTTTATGCCCGTTCCCTTCAGCTTTTTGTGCTGCGCCAACACAACACAACACAACACAACACAACACAACACAACACAACACTAGCTCACATAAGCTTACAAATGGTGTCTGCTAACATCAACAAACAACCAGCACCCACAACAACAACAACAACAACAACAACAACAACAATTTCTCACTCCCACCGCGTCAAAAAGCGATGCTTGGTCAGGTGCGTTTGCCGTTTTGTTATTGACGCCAAAGTGTCCTTCAGCGCTTGGTTGGGACTCTTGGCGTCACTTTTTGACACTCTTGGGACTCGCGTCTAGCCCTTTAACGTCATATATTAGACACGCTTGGTCTGGACTCTGGGTGGGGACGTACGTTTAACTGACATGCGGCACAAGAACGTAGGGGGGTTTACAAAATGTTCATTTCAGTGACACGTGGGACAAGAACGGGACACAAGCCGCTGTCCAGTTCATATCAGCCACGTATTCTCGTGAACGGGTTCCTATGATAACAAAACTTATGCACAACAATTCAAATGATATCCTATGAAATTACGGTGACCACTGGCTGTTCACGTGACAACCAGTTAGGTTTAGCAGAGAGAAGGACTGTGAGCCGGCTAAATGTCAATATACCAGAGCATGTTTTTCTCCCATACCAGAATGCTGTGTGAACTAGCCAGACCTTCTTCCGCAGCGCTGTGGAGAAGGAAGGTCTGGCAATGCGAGACTAGGGACACAAACTCTGCTTGAAAGCCCCGTGTTTTAGGACCAATCCATCCACCCTGACCTCCTCCATGCACGGACCACAATGCTCTAGACAGCGGCAGTCAATGTGCTGTATACAGCAATAAATACATGGAATAATACAAATACTACGAATACTTTTTGAGGCAATATGTACAAATGCTTCATGAGAATAGCCTGAAATCAGTCAGACTCTACATAGCTTTAGCATACAGACAGTATGTTGTGCATGCATTTACACACTGTGTGTGTGTGTGTGTGTGTGCGTGTGCGTGTGCGTGTGCGTGTGCGTGTGTGTGTGTGTGTGTGTGTCTTCATTAGGCAGCAGGCTATGTATGATCCCTCCTGACCTGCTGGATTAAGCAGCTAATATATCTGTGGAATGATTCTGCTCGTCTAATCATAGCAGAGGTAAGGTGTCTGGTACCAGCAAGACACACACACACACACACACACACACACACACACACACACACACACACACACACACACACAGAACAGGGTAGTTGGAAGCCTTGACAGGAGCCAGTAGTCTTGCAGTGCTGATGGTTTGATTGACATGTTTGTCAGTGTGCAGTGGGCGGGGCTTAATGCACATGCGCACACACACACGCACACACACACACATTCTCCACTCAGAGTTTTTTTGTCCACACTCTGAAATTGTCCCTGGCCTAACAGAGAAAGAATCACACACACCTCAGCAATGCAGTAATGCTCACGTCATGTACAGGCCTGTCCTCGCTGCTCTGTGCGTGCGTGTGTGCGTGCGTGCGTGCACGTGCGTGCGTGTGTGTGTGTGCGTGTGTGTGCGTGGGAACACAGATCAGAGAGCTGGAAACATGACAGCTCTTCTCTCTTTCTCTGCATCTGACCGGCGACAGGAATGCCAAAAAGAGTGCTGCCACTGTGACGTGACGGTATGTAGCGCCCCCGAGTCACATTTCATTCTGCCATGCAGAGCTACAGAGCTGTGTGCCGCTTTGATAGTTTCCCAGTCATGAATCTGCCTTTTTCCTTAATCATAACTAACCCTTAATTGGTCACGTTTTAACCTAACCCAAACCCTTACCTTGCCCCTTATTACCTGTGAGGAGCAAGATTCCAGATTGGCCCATCTGAGCTTTCATTTTCTCAAAGGCAGAGCAGGATACTCAGGGCTTGGTTTACACCTATCACCATTTCTAGTCACTGGGGGGCCATAGGTAGGCTGGGAGGGAACGCATATTAATGTTAAAAAACCTCATACAGTGAAATTTTCATGCCAAAAACTTTAAGAAAAGGGTTGACCCATTAAGAACCCCCCTCTTCTCATCACAACACTGGACCCAATTTATCAGGACAAGTTCACATATTCAGTGTGTGTGTGTGTGTGTGTGTGTGTGTGTGTGTGTGTGTGTGTGTGTGTGGTCTTGTTTAACAATATTTGTGGGGTCCAAAAACCGGGAGTTCAGTATACTTGTGGGGTCCCGACAGCTTTGTGGGGCCAAAATGCTGGACTGCGTGTGTGTGTGTGTGTGTGTGTGTGTGTGTGTGTGTGTGTGTGTGTGTGTCTGTGTGTGTGTGTATTGGAGAAATGTGAAGTTTCTTTAATCAATTTGGATTCAAAAAATTAAAACTCCTGTCGTCACGTCTTCCCTGTAACACAGCAGCGTGAGGAGGGAGCCAACATGCATCCACACTGCTGAGGTGTCCTTTCGCAAGACACTGAACCCCCCCCCCAGTTCTTTCCCTGGCCTTGACCTCTGACCTCCACATGGAGCAAACTCCCCTCATTGTGAATCAATGAAATATTAGACTGCGTTTAATCACACAACTCCCTTCATCAGCAACATGAAATCTCACTCTCTCAATCTCTCTCTCTCTCTCAGCTCTTCCGTCTGTTTTTCGGATCATTTCCCCGTCAACTGTCTGCTGGAGGAGAAAAAAATGCCCCGACACTTCCTGCTCTCCTGGACCCCGCTCGGGCACCTGGGCGCTCAGCTGTCGCAGGATGTGGGAAACCGCAGGACTCCCTAAGGACCTTTCAGACACACACACACACACACACACACACACACACACACACACACAGCCAGCAGGTGTGTAGCAGTGATGATAGTAATCCGGGGGTGTTCGGGCTGCTGCCGTCCTGAGATCAAGCAGGAAATCTTGTTACTACTTTGAGATATGAGGTTAATTCATTATTATTATTTATTAAAAACATAATTCCCGCAATAGTTTTACATTATAATAATGAATGCATGAAGTGATTCTAAACAGCTGAAATGGAGAATTCTAGTTATATGTTAATGTTTTGTTCTAGTCAGAAGGTACGAACGCAGAAGCAAATATTTCATTACTTAATGAAAAAAGTTTGAGGAACACTATGTGAGAAAATATTTTTCATTTCGGATACTTTTGTATAGACCTCAGTGGTCCCCTAATACTGTATCTGAAGTCTCTTTTATATAGACCTTAGTGGTCCCCTAATACTGTATCTGAAGTCTCTTTTATATAGACCTTAGTGGTCCCCTAATACTGTATCTGAAGTCTCTTTTATATAGACCTTAGTGGTCCCATAATACTGTATCTGAAGTTTCTTTTATATAGACCTTAGTGGTCCCCTAATTCTGTATCTGAAGTCTCTTTTATATAGACCTTAGTGGTCCCTAATACTGTATCTGAAGTCTCTTTTATATAGACCTTAGTGGTCCCCTAATTCTGTATCTGAAGTCTCTTTTATATAGACCTTAGTGGTCCCCTAATACTGTATCTGAAGTCTCTTTTATATAGACCTTAGTGGTCCCCTAATACTGTATCTGAAGTCTCTTTTATATAGACCTTAGTGGTCCCCTAATACTGTATCTGAAGTCTCTTTTATATAGACCTTAGTGGTCCCCTAATACTGTATCTGAAGTCTCTTTTATATAGACCTTAGTGGTCCCCTAATTCTGTATCTGAAGTCTCTTTTATATAGACCTTAGTGGTCCCCTAATACTGTATCTGAAGTCTCTTTTATATAGACCTTAGTGGTCCCCTAATACTGTATCTGAAGTCTCTTTTATATAGCCCTTAGTGGTCCCCTAATACTGGATCTGAAGTAAGATTCCAGATCTTCCCCATCTGAGCTTTCATTTTCTCAAAGGCAGAGCAGGATACCCAGGACTTGGTTTACACCTACCACCATTTCTAGCCACTGGGGGACTTGACTAAACCTTTCGGCACAAGCCAAGAGTCACTATAATGTGACTTAATGTGAAGTGAATTCTGTTTTGCGTAGTGTAACTTAGAAGTTAGTCAGAAAATATGTAATATAATTGATATGCATTTTATTTGTTTGCATTTGGGAAGAAATGCACTGCAAAAACATCCAGCAATTGGAAAAAAAATTGAGTTCATGGCCTCAGTGATTTAAAAAAAGTATATTTAATGTCACAAAATAATTGCAAATTTTCATGAAATTGCATTTTAATTACAATTTTTGTAAGCCCCTTTCAACCATTACAAATGAATAGACAAAAGGGTTTGATTTTATTATGTATTACATTTAGGTATACATGGTTTCAAAAACTGTTCAGTACTATATAAAGACACTTAATTTAACCCTCCTGTTCAAATTTGACCCATTTTCAAAAGGTTTCTATATCAGAAATGTTTGTTTTTTAATTTAATTTTATAGCATTTGAAAAAACTGATCAATGATGAAAAATTGATACAAGAATGTTGTGACAAAAATGTCAACAAAAGCACAGGAAACGTAAAAAAAAAAGTGACATAAAAACTTGGAAAAATGTGACAAAAACGTCAAAATAAGTGACAAAAACGTCACGAAAAGTAACAAAAACGTTTTAAAAAAGTGACAAGAACATCAAGAAGACAAAAGGATTGAGAAAGACAGCCAAGGAGTAAAAAAAAAAAAAGATTAATTTCAAATTTTGACCCAGAAAAACAACAAGTTGCATGGTCGACACCAGGGTTAAAGGGGAATAAAAGTGAAAAGATTCTCTGTCGGATAGAAGTACAGCTCAGTCTGGGTGGTTTCTACCTGTGGTATCAGACCAAGCTTTTAAAGTGTAAAACAGTTTGTGGTCTTTACAGAGTTTGTCATCTTTTATTCTGCAAAGAAAGAAACTTTAATCCCTGGTGCATCATTTCTGTCAATGGAGATTTTAATAGAAATTCCACATTGGGCCGGGCGTAAAGAACAAAACAAGCTCCAAACTTTATTTCATCACGTATTGTTGTGTGGTAAGAGGAGAAGCTGCCTGGAAATCTGGGGTTTGTTTTGGGACCTGGGGGAGTGAATACCAGTGACGTGTCTGCAGGCTCAGCCCAGTCTCATGGCAGTTTGTGAAATGGTGACGTTATTTAATCTATAGATTCATGTACAGGGAGATGATTTTCTTGTATTTTTTGTGGTGGTCAGTACAAATTTTATACTAATGTATTTCAATGGGAAAACCCTTTTATGATAATAGCACAATTACGGTAGCGAGTAGCATTGAAAAGCCAAAAATCTGCATAGAGATTGGTTGGGGTGGTGGATGGTTCAAACAACCCAGGACTTTCACCCCAAAGACCGGGAAATCCAGCATGTGACGGTTCTTCTATGGTGAACTAGTGTTCTGAAATGCGTTTTACTCACCCGAATCTTTGACCAAAACTCTCAGTGGCCGAGTTGCATTTTGGTTAATGTAGGCGCCTGGTTTTGACAAGGAAGACATTACATTACATGTCATTCAGCTGACACTTTTATCCAAAGCGATTCCAACTTAAAGGTGCAATAGGTAAGCCATATAAAACTAACTTTTTGTCATATTTGCTGAACCCTATTTTTGAGTAGAACTACATGAAGCAGGTCATTTAAAAAAAAAATCTGGGTCCTCTGGCACCACTTACAGATTGTAGTGCAATTTGCAAAAAATCCTCAGCTCCCTGTTTACATGCACCAATCAGGGCCGGGGGTGGTGTGTCTAACTGTGTATCAATCACTGCTTATTCATTCTCCATTGTGTGGGGAGGGGCTTAGGAGACCGTTTTTGGCTTTAGTTGTCCATGTTAAACATTTTTTCTAAGTCCTGGATCTTCACAATTTTACCTACAGCACCTTTAAGTGCTTTCAACCTTGAAGGTTCAAACTCCGCACAGCAAGAAGAAAGTGCAAGTACATTAGCTTCAATAAGCCAAATCTATAAAGAGCCATATGAAAGTGCAGCTTTAATTATTTAGTCAATTTTTTGCACAATGCATTAAATAAAAAGACAATAATCTCTGGTTCTGCTGCATCAATTGTCGTTGTAGTTGTAAATCATAACATGAACATCTTTCCCATCTTTCCACGGCTAAAATGTTTTTTTCTGGGTTATTTAACTCAGTTGTATAAGTAGTCTCTTTCTTCTTTACCGGTCCCAACAGGTGGCGTCCTGTCCTGCAGTGACTCTGCTCGACAAACACTGTGCGGCCCTGTTTTAACCCTCCTTAATGCTCCGTCTGTTTTCTGCCTCGTTGCTATGAATGAAACCAGAAGCGATGTCGAGCGCCCCTGCGACCAGAACCCAAAGGCCAGGGAGGGGTCGCCGCTGCCATCGGTGCAGAGATGGGAAACTATTATTGGAGCTATTGTGGAGTGGCTATAACTCATGTGAAAGGAAGTTGTCTTGTTGTGTATATGTGTGTATCTGCATGTTCTAATGACTGTACGTTTACACAACTCTATCTATAGACTCCATGTTGTTTGTGATTGATTGTGCAGCAGTGGGACTTTAAAACTCCCATGTCTCCTCACTGCTGCAGGCCGAAATACACAGAATAATGAGCTGAAACTGATTCATTACTTGTATATTTTATTCAAATGCTAGTTGATTTGATAAATTGATGAGGTAAGAAGCTTTAAATCTTTGTGATTCAAGAATAAGCATCAATATAAAATTATTATGAATCTGCAAATATAGAAAACATGAGGTTTTTTGTGTGAGTGTGTGTGCATGAAAGTGTGTGTCCCTGTGCTCTCATGCGGCCTTGTGACCTTCCAGGGAGTAAACAGTGCTTTCAGAGGGATGGACTCAGGCTGTTGCTCTCTCCCCCTGTGGCGTCGCCATCAAAATGACAATCTGTTATTGGGAGAGACGGCGTGGCTCCTCCATCACACGCCAACGCTGTAAATAAAGAGCTGCAGAGCCGAGCTTTGGGCCTGGGTACCGCGCGTTATGTTGGAAAAGAAATGCTTTTCCCTCAAAATGTTTGGTGACGGTAAACTACACATAAAAAATATGTGGGGCCAATGTGTCCCACATTACACACACACACACACACACACACACACAATGGCACACACTCTTGTAGCTGCAGCCCTGTCTGATGTTAACAGCAGGCTCCAAGGTCTCTGAGGCAAAACCTCCGACTCCTGTGGAAAAAACTGAACACAGCAGGTCACTATCACTCTCCACACATCGGTACTGGTTCGTGGTTTCCATTTACATTGTCTAAATGTACTTTCAATATGCAATACACCGCCTACAATGCTGCTATCGGTTTCAGTGAGTACGTGAGTCTATGCACCGATGTGATGCTACGTAATTTAGCCAGAAAAAAAAATCAACTTTTAAGTAGTTCATATATGTTGTTTTTCTGTTATGACTGACTGTCAAATTAGTAAATGAAAGTTTTATGGCACTGTGTGAGTCGGCTACTGGATTGTATCTATAGGCCTGAATTACACACACATGCTCACTACCTATACATGCACTAAATGGAGTGATGTCAGAGTGGTTTAACCCCTTTTTCTACATGCTTGTGTGTCAGAAGTCTTCATATTCTCCTTATAAGCTTCTTCTTGCTGTTCTGAAAATCAAAAGACGCCCTCTAGTGGACATCATCTGTAGAATCCTTCTGACAATGATTCAGGGTGCTTTGTCTCAGTGTTGCATGCCAAGTTTAGGACACACACACACACACACACACACACACACAATCCAGTTCCCATCAGCTGCTGGCAAGGCCTTGTCAATTCCCCTAAGAAAGTGGCCCTGAAGACCCAAATAGACTGTTCCCTCTGAGATGGGCCTTCTTGCAGCTCAGTAACCTTGACAGCAACCGGATGGGATGCCAACAATAAGGCCATCAGTCAGCCAAGGGTGGCCGTCGCCAATTGGAAAGTTCAGGGATACCAGCCTGGCTGGATGAGCATCTGGTTTTACTGCTGAGATGAAATGATTAAGACAAATGTTTAATTGTTGCTGAGACATGATACCTGAAGAATAGGATTTTTGTCTTAAACTTTTTATAGTCAGGGTATGTAGCCCCTTAAAGGTCTCATATCATGCTCATTTTCATGTAAATGAACCAGAAAAACATGTGACTTCATGTCTTTCTGACCCTCTGTCTGAAACGCTCCATTTTAGCGCCTGTCTCTTTAAACCCTCCTCTTGAAAAAGCCCAGTCTGCTGTGATTGGTCAGGGTTTCCGGGTCATCTGCATCAGCACACTTGAATTCTCTGAACTATCATTGCAGCCGGGGGAATGAATGACCACGTTTATGGTATAGTATCATCACAACTGTACAAAAAGTCCTGATGGCTCATTTAAAGTCACAGTTTCTGAATACGCACTGTGTGGATTTCTCTGTGAATTGAGCATTTTGACACATTTACATTATTTACACAGCACCTCAACCTGCTTTATGATGAAAAAAAAGATATGGGATTCTAAATTTAGGAGCTTCAAAGTTACTTTTTTTCAAGTTATGCTATTTATGTTGTTCCTGATGAGAATATCAATTGAGATGTCACAACTAAGCACTGTAGTTTCTTTTAAATTGTAATCTTTGCATTGATTGTGACTTTGCAGTGGTGGTAGAGTGATGCAGCTCTCAGACAGCATCAGCTAAACCCTGAAAAAACTGCAAAATAGCCTCATTTCTCAGAAGAGATCATCAAATGTCCCTGATCATACTGCCGTTGACTGTAAGGAGATTCAAACTGGCAGCCTTCAATTAACCCCCACCCCACCCACACACACACACACACACACACACACACACACACACTCAACAACTCTTCTCTGTGTTGTCTTCAAGCGCTCCTCCTCCCGTCTTGTGTCCTCTCCACTTTCAGGGTGAGCCCTGATGACAGGACAGGCCTCTGGTCAAACAAACAGCAGACACGCTGCTGCCAATGGCAATAGTCAACAGTCTCCTCCCACTTTGACCTCTGACCCTGACCACCGCCTCCACCACCTTCTCCTCCTCAGAGTCCCAGGTCCTGTTTGTTGATGTGTGTACGCAGCGACACGGACCACTTCCTGCCTGTGATCGCCCAGACTCAACACAGACAAGAAGGCAGTGAGGGAGTGCTGTGTGTGCATGTACAGAGACATACAGTACACACACACACACGCACACACACACACGCAGCTCAACCTACACTTTCCGTAAGGTCTTAGTGGTGTCGGCTTAGTGGTGTAAATTACCGCGTTGACAAGTTGTTTTGCGCACACGTTCAACAGAGGAGGAAATGAGACATATAGCTCACAGACAAACCACACCCCATTAACTGCCAATGGCAGCAGAGACACAGAGACACAGGGACAGTCCAGGGACAGTCCAGGGACAGTCCAGGGAGGTGCTGACCACAGAAGCTTCCAGAGAGACTCCAAGGCCTTGTTTGGGCTGAGAGGTTGCTTTTTAAACATGTTAGGGACATTTTTTTCTTTTCTCTTTTAGCTGATGTGTAAATTAGTATTATATATATTGTATATCAGTGGCTCACCTTCAGCAGACGCTGTTATATAGTTTGTCATGCTTTTGTTGGGGAGTATCGTACAGAGCTGGCAGGATACAAGGGCAGACAAATGGGAAATGGAACAAAGACTCTCAGGCTACATCTAACACTAATTCATTTTGGTTTAAAAACAACTATCTTTTACTTTGTTTACACCTCATGTCCACACTACGCCAGCGATTTGGAAACACTACACAGCTCGTTTTGGTTTGAAAACTCGGCGGTTGCGTTGTAGTCTGGACGGGAACAAACGGAGACCTTTATTGGTTATCAGTTAGGTGGGCTTACTTACTTCTTTAAGTAACAGTTCCACTTCGTCGTCGGTCCAAGTTAATAAATCCCTGTTCTTTTTTGCCATTGCTGTTCTTTTCTCCAAAGTAGTTTCTGTATTTTCAGCTGAGTCCTGTCTGACTATCTGCTTCCTGTTTACACCGGCACACAGATATCAGATGTGATATTATGGACAGAGATTAGTTCTGCTACTGAAACAGGTGATCGTTTTGTCTCAATATGGCACTTAAAAAAAACCTAACCCTAACCCCTAACCCCTAACTCTAACCCTTAACCCTAACCCCTAACTGTAACCCTTAACCCTAACCCCTAACTCTAACCCCTAACCCTAACTCTAATCCTAACCTAACTCTAACTCTAACTCTAACCCCTAACCCTAACTCTAACCTAACCCCTAACCCCTAACCCCTAACCCTAACCCTAACTCTAATCCTAACCCTAACCCCTAACCCTAACCCTAACTCTAATCCTAACCCTAACTCTAATCCTAACCCTAACCCCTAACCCTAACCCTAACTCTAATCCTAACCCTAACTCTAACCCCTAACCCCTAACCCTAACCCTAACTCTAATCCTAACCCTAACTCTAATCCTAACCCTAACTCTAACTCTAACTCTAACCCTAACCCCTAACTCTAACTCTAACCCCTAACCCCTAACCCCTAACCCTAACCCTAACTCTAATCCTAACCCTAACCCTAACCCTAACTCTAATCCTAACCCTAACTCTAACCTCCACTCTCTTAACTTCACATTATACCATTTTTAGTATTTTTCACAATCCCTTTTATTATGTTATCATTTTTATTGTTTTAACTTGTTGCATTTCAGTTTTAGGTGCCTGACCCCAACCGAGCCCCTCCCTCATCCATGGTTTTATTTTTATTTATTTATTTATATTGTTTTAAACCTTGGACAGGGCATCTCAGGGTACTTATACTCTTACCAAAGTATCTGTACTTCTACTTGTGTACGAGAAGTACGAGAAGTGAGTACTTTTGCCATCTCTGCCACCTCCACCAGTGTCAAGGCCTTTCTTCTATTTATAGGGCTCCATTCCTAAACATTAATCTAATCAACAGGGTCAAATAACTCAACTCAACACAACACAACACAACTCATATACCCGTCCAGCGAATGCAGATGGAATTTAGCAGCTCTTTCCCTTGTATGAGTATAAAATACACTGTGACTCAAGGACTGACTTTAAAAACAGACTTGAAACATATATATTCAAGATGACTTATAGACTGACTTTCTCAGTTTGGGGTTAATAAAATCTATCTATCTATCTATCTATCTATCTATCTATCTATCTATCTATCTATCTATCTATCTATCTATCTATCTATCTATCTATCTATCTATCTATCTATCTATCTATCTATCTATCTATCTATCTATCTATCTATCTATCTATCTATCTATCTATCTATCTATCTATCTATCTATCTATCTATTCTAACATCATATTGTGATGTGATTTAGCCTAACCAGTTTCTTATAGTAGTAGAATTAGCAGTGCAGCAGTACAAGTAGTATCAGTTGAATCAGACTGTCTGAAGGCTGACTCACTTCCTTCTGTGCTGTGTTTTTATGGGTATATTCCTGTGTGAATTTGCTGTACAGTCGGCTTACATAAATGTTGGTGTAAATGCGTAAATGCATTCCTGTGTGTGTTTTTCATGTGTGTTTCTGAGCATGAGCAGGCAGAATCACCCACTAAGCAGCTGTCAGAGCAGCGCTGGCTATCGTCTCCCCCCTGGGGGTCGGCCTGTCAACTCGTCCCACTGACGGCTCTTCTCTCAGCTGGCCCGGGGCTGGTTAACGTGCGTGTGTGTGTGTGTGTGTGTGTGTTGCTGGGGCCTTGGCAAATCTGATAATTACTGACCTGACAATGAATTACACCCCCCCCCTTGACACCCCTGTGTCCAGACCTCCCATAGGCGCTGAATGTCTCATAGCTAAACCCCAGACGTACAGTGGCTGACACGCATGAAAGGACACATTAAATCCCTCCTTATATACAGTATGAGGTAACACACACACACACACACACACACACACACACACACTGAGAGTTTTCACCCCATTCCTCAGATGTTTCACACATGAATGAAACATGGAGAGGAATGAAAACATCTGAAGCTTTGGTCTGGAGGTTTGTGTGTTGGAGGGGTGAGAGTTACTATGCAGGTGCTTTGCCCCCTATATGCCCTTGTCACACACACACACACATACACACACACACACACACACACACACACACACACAGAGCAGAGGGCCTTGGTGCAGGATAACGGGCGTTGACTGAGAATAAGCAGCTGTAGCAACTTCTGTTTTTCAAGCTGGAAGAAATGAGATAATCAGACCAGTTTACTCATCACTTATTTTTATTATCATTATCATTTCCTCGTGTGGATGCTTTTTGGTTTTAAGCAACTCCTGCATCCACTGAAACTCTTAAACTCTGAGTTAATTATCAAAGCTGATGCCCAGAGAAAAGACTTAGCCAGATGGTTCAATCTGGAGGAGGCTAGGTGGTATTTTCGGTGATGGGGCAGGAAACGTTGCAGTGTAAAAAGTTGCTACATACGGTATACTGTAGATGCACACCACTGGACCCCTGCTGTGTAGAGCAGGGAGGTGGCTTACCTGTGATGCATGATGTCCATGATCCAAACCGATAAAACCAAACTAAATGGTGGGTTACAGTTGGTCCAGAGTTCTCACGAGAGCACAATTTGAATTTGCTTTGCTCTGGCATCGAGTAATGCTGCTCATTAGCTATACCTTTGTAGCTGAGCTGCACCAATCAGGTCGGTGTGTCTGATATAGGCGGGCCAGAGGCGAGCTACACAGATGACGTTAGCTAAGCGTATGGGGCTCTGGATGCGTCACCTCGTGTGTTGTTGTAATTGGTCGTAGTGTTATCTAATTGCGTGTAGTGAGATTTTCAAATGCACGCTTGGTGCCGCCCCTCGAGATTGGCAACTTTCATTACTTGATGACACACCCTTTCTTTCAGATTTGGGTCTGGATTTCCAGGCTAGGTTACTGTCAGGGACAAGGGACAAAATATACTGTATATTCTTTTGTTGTTTGGGCGTACAAACCCTTTAAAGTGTATGTTCTGATTGATTATTCTGACACAGCTAATGAAAGTTGTTCTCATGTTAAGTTACACTCTCCCAGTGAATTGTAACTGCACTTGGCAAACCTCACTTAGATTTAGATTCACATTCCTATTACCATATCATCCGCTCTGCTGTTAAAGTGACTGGCAGAAATCTGCCGTCTTTCCAGGACCTGCCCGCCTCCAGGTGCACTGAGACAGTTAGAAAAGATTGTGGCCGATCCCTCTCACCCTGGATACAACTGTTTTGAACCCTTCCCCTCTGGCAGGAGGCTGTGGTCCATCAGGACCGGGCCTGAAAGACTCTGACAGGCTCTTAACCCTCACTCTCAATCACTACACGTCACATTAACACATATTTTGGACTATTATCTCTTGCATATCTCATGATCGATATTTTTCAAACCCTGTTCTGCACAAACCATACAGCCCTCCTTCTTTCCCTTTCTATTAAAAATATACAATCTACATCATATAGTATAGTATTGTGTCTTTTTACAGTCTTTTCATTGAAATACATTTTCTGTATTTATCACTGTAGCTGTACTTAGCGTTGTTGTTCAATACCCTTTAATATGTTTATTCTATGCATCAAATACTGCACATCTGGGAAAATTCTGTGCAAGGGGAATCATGACTTTGGCAATACATCCGATTCTAAATCTGATTTTGAATTACGTAAATTAAGGTTTGGTCCAGCAGGTCGTTCCCCTCCAGTGCCCACTGAGCAGTAACACTCCACACTGAAAACTATCTGAAAGCCCTCTGTCAGCCGTGTAGCCTGCAGTCAGCAGGAGAGCAGGAACCGAGGCAACGAAACGTCCATCATGTCGACAAATTGACTCAATCAGCTTCATCCAGGAGCATTAGCCCCTCGCCTCTTTGAAATTCAACACTGTTGACGGTTCAAGGAGTGTTTCTGGAGAGGGAAAGGAACAAGTGGAGGAGAGGAGGAGGAGGCCTCATCATCTCTGGCAGTGATAGAGTGAGAGGGGAGCGGCAGGAGGACTGTGTGATGTCTGAAGTATTGTGTGTGTATTTGTGAGTGTGTGTGTGGACTGCTGTCCACATGAAAAAACATTTGAAGTTTTAGACTTTTTTTTAAAGGTATTTAATGAAAGGTGAGGTGGCGGGAGTGTAGTCTGGCCTTGTTTTGGAGTTATTTTGGAGAATTATGGTTACAGTTTTTACTCATATAATGTTAAAGAGAGCTCAGTGCATGCATGTGTGTGTGTGTGTGTGTGTGTGTGTGTGTGTGTGTGTGTGTGTGTGTGTGTGTGTGTGTCAGACAGTCAAATTTCACTGACACAAAAATTGAAAAAGTTGAAAGTGGAGGCTACAGAACTGAAGCTGAGGCTATTCATCAAACACTTCAGATAAAACATAGGAGAAAGGGAAAGAGAGTGAGAGAAGAGAAGAGAAGAGAAGAGAAGAGAAGAGAAGAGAAGAGAAGAGAAGAGAAGAGAAGAGAAGAGAAGAGAAGAGAAGAGAAGAGAAGAGAAGAGAAGAGAAGAGAAGAGCACACCTGGATGTTTGTATGAAGTTTTCCAACAGTAGAGAGAAAGAAAAGAATCTATCTGTGTCTCTGTGTCCCAACCAGCAGTTAGATGGCTGCCCATGTCCTGTCTATTAGAAGGAAGATAATGCATTATCATTTTTAACATGTTGCAATGAGTACTCAAACACATTTAATGCCAACTGAAAACGGCCTCATTCAAAGAAAATAATGCTCCAATTTTTGATAGATAATAACCACATCAATATCTTGATAAAGTCGTCAGACGCTGAAGTGAACTGTGAAATCAGGGTGAAATTTGACTTTTTGAAAGTCATGCTGATGTAACTGTGTCATTATCCTGCTGGGTCGTGCTGACCTCTTGTGGCAGATCTCAGGAACTGATTTCATTTTACACCATGCTGCATGCTGTTAGATATTCATCAATATCACTGTGATGCTTTTGATAATGCACTCAACTTATCTGAACCACTTTTTGCTTATCACAAAGTATATGTAAAGCACAGATGCCAGTTCAGAAGCGATATAACTTACTCATAATAACCCCTACAGTGTGTGCATTGCATTTTTAGGAATATTTCTGTCTTGCATTCTAAGTATTTTGCTGTGTTTGCTCTTTTGTGCAGTGTTGTGGCTCTCTTTACACACGTTTTTAACAGAAAATGCAATGATAAACCACCATGAATCTTAAAATACACACATACAGTACATGCTTGCATACACATGGGTATTATCACCAAGGCCAGACCCAGACTTTTGGGGGTCCTAAGCAGGATTTGGTTTTAGGGACCCACCACATTGTAATGTGCTGCCACTTCATATGGCAAAGTGAGTGTATTATAAATATTAGTTTAAGCACACATAATGTCCAAATAAGCATGCAACTTATTCTTACTGTTATTTTCTGACATCGTTTACCTGATTGCAGTTCCCCAATTTCACTCCAAAGTTGTATTTTTTCTTCTTCTTCCATCCACTTCACTATCAACGTTGTAAACATTTACACACAAGGGGGATGTGGGGCCCTTGCATAATTTGCAGGGGTATCTGCAACTTGCAAAGTGAGCATATATGGGCCGGCACTGTTTGAGCTCCTGAAGGGACATTTCCAGCGCTCGTTGGGGCCCTCTGGCTGCTTAGTTTGTAGTAAGTAAACAAGTTAGTAAAGTAAATTACTACTACTATTACCACTATTATGTTCTTATACGGTGTTACCAGCCACTGTCTTTGATAAAATAATGTTAAATTCCATAGACTGTATATAAAGAGGTCCATATCTATTTATTTTCCTAAAAAATTCTACTTCTCAAACTTCTTGGAACTGTGAGAGCAATGGGAAACCAAATAAAGGCCAATAAAACTAATAGTGCTGATCTTTGATTCGTTGTTTATGTTTTTGTTATTCTATTCCTTATATACTTCTTTTTGAGTCTGTGCTGTTTGTGTAGTGATTAGATTGATGTAACTCATGTAACTTATCTACTGCAATCTGTTTCCATGTATCTATTATACACATTACAATAATAACATGACTATACAGTAAATGAGAAAAAAAATACAATCGATTCAACCTAGTATATAAAATAAATAATCAAAAAAATATGAAAAATAAAATATTGTATTATTTCCATGACTGTGCGCTCATTGGCTATCTCAGGTCTACGTCGGTGTTACGTGCCTTCCTATTGGCTGCCGGGTTGACGCCTATTGCTCTCTGTCCTGAAGCGGCGAAGTGAAGGTGAACCCCATAGAAACCGGCCCGTCACTCTCTTCTAGTCTCTGGAAACATCCTCTCCCGGTCTCCTCCTTCTGCACCGGGATTATCTGCGTTGCCCTGAGCCATGTCCATATTCAGCGATGTCCCGCTGGCTCCTCCGGTAGCGGTTTTCAAACTAACTGCCGACTTCAGGGAGGACAGCAACCCGCAGAAGGTGAATCTGGGAGTTGGAGGTAAGAGATGGTCGCTGCTAATGCTAATGCTAATGCTAAGTTAGCTTGCTGGCGGTGAGTGAGCCCACTAAACTGCCGTGCTTGCTTGTTAGCCTCATTTAGCTATCTAGCCCTAACCCTAACTTTGAGTGTCCCTTTGACGCGGTGCTGATGTTGTCATGCTATCAAGCGTTAGCATATTTTCGGTTTGACCTTAGCAGTGAAGCTAACGAGCTGGAGCACAAACTAGCTTCATGTTGACAGCTGTCAGCTCAACATAAATGCGACAGCGGTTACAAATATGATGATACTGTGGGGAAAAAAAGGACTTCAGGGAAGCGGAACCTCGTCTTGTGACTGCTATTTTCACCGTTATCTCAAAATACACTTGTTCCAACTCTGTTTCACCTCCTCTGTCCCTGAACGCATCATTGTCCACTTCACCAGAGTCTCTGTTTAAATGGCATTTTTAATAACTAGCTGGAGCTTAAAGACAGGTTTGCTAGATTTTGAAGTTGTCAGATTGTCGTGCACTGATTGCAGGACACTAAAATCAGCATACTGCATTGTTTTACTTTATCTCTAGAATACTTTATTATCCCCTCTTCAGTTACAGTTGCTCACATTCAATTTAAGGCATAAATAAGAGTAAGTCAATAAGTATATACTGTAACAACTTTTATTGTCTGCAAGTAACAAGTGCAGACATTAAAAGTGAGTAAAATTAGGTTTAAATATGTTGCCATACAATGTACAATATAGTAGGTAAAAAACAACTATTAGTATTGTTGTTATGGTTATGACGGCTTAAGCGTGATTTATGCTTCAGCGTTAAATCTACGCCGTAGCTACGTAGGTAGGTACGTGGAGACGCGGACCCTGCTGGACCAGGTAGCCTGACTGCAACGCACATTGCTTGGTAGTAGCGGTGGGGAAAAAATCAATACAACATATCGCAATATTTTCAGTGGCAATACTGTATCGATACACAGGCGATTTTTTTAAAAATATTGAATATTTGCCGATACCGATTCCCAATCCGATACTTGTCTAGATAATAGAGCTGCACACTGTGTTTTTTGTTGACAAAAAACAACTAAATAAACAAAGTAACTAAAAGATGTCTTCAGCTTAATATATTTAACTTAGTGCAGCTAGCATTTTTGTAAAACTTATATAAAATATATGTGTATATATATTACTCAAATAAAATCAACTTCTACTCAAAATGGTGTAGAATTTACTAACATATAGGATCGGTTTGACTGCCGATCTCCGATCAGTTAAAAAATGGCTTTTGATCACATTGGGAAGTTGTGTGGAATTAGGGGATTTGTAGTTTTTATTGTTAAACAGCAACTGACAGACACTGTCCTCTTTATGCGACGGACAGACACACTTCCTCGGCTTACCGCCAACTTCCACAGGAGGCCGAACGGCTGCGGATCCGCTCAGGAACGGTATTGGAGTAATTTGGTTTCCATTAAAGTCAATGTCTGTATTTCCATGGACTTTTTTTTTTTTTTTTTTTTAAATCGGGCATTATAAATGCTGATACAGATAGATCTGGAAAAGCCTAATATCGGCCGATAATATCGGCCTGCTGATATATCGATTGGGTTCTAGTCTGTAGCTTTGGTCAAGGCCTGATATGTGATACAGCACAGGCCCCGTACAGTTTGAGGGAGCACGAGTTCTTAAGGAGTCACATATGTAACATAAACACGTATATACACACACACACACACACACACACACACACACACACACTAGTTTAGACAAGCTATTAATGTTGACCTTCAAAGAGTCTGTGACATTACATTGAATCAAATGGTTGAATGTTTTTTTCCCCTCTCCTTTCCTCTGTTTACCTCTAGCTGTATCATGCAGGGCTGCAAGGTTATTGCAATTATTACATTCAGGCTGCATATTGGGAAATAAAACCTGTTGAGATACAACAGTGCCTTGAGAAAACATGGGGCAGTGTGGTTCAGCAATATGATGCTGTGAAAGGATACCAACAAGAAGAGATAATAGAGAAAACCTACTATACCTAATAATAATAATAATAATAATAAATTTTATTTGTGTTGTGTAGCACAATCTCAAAGTGCTACAGAGCATTTAATAATGCAATTTAAGTCAATAATTAAAAGATAAAAAGGTTGAGGTCAATAAATAGTTAAGAGGAAAACCTATAAAATACATTTAGTAAAAAGCTTTCTGGAAAAGATACGTTTTGAGGCGTTGTTTAAACACTTCTGTAGACTGCCTCAGGACCCTCAGGGGGTGTTCCACAGCCTCGGAGCAGCAGACGAAAAGGCCCTATCACCCATGCTGCAGAGCTTGGTTCTGGGGGCTAGGAGGGTGCATGAGTAGGTCTGATATGCCACCGGCCACTTCAACTGTTCAACTGCTCATTAACAAAAATGTATAATCGGCAGACAACGCTACAAAATATAACCATCTGCTGAAGTTCTAACCGATTATCAGAATGGGGAAGAAAGGTGGCGTGGTTGCCAGACTGGTTGGTTTTTAGACTTTCAGAAACTGGTGATCTAGGGAATTTTTGCACACAACAACCACCTCCAGGAAGAAGAAAAGGTATTCTGTGAACAACTGATAATGAGGCAAAAATGACTTTGAATTGGCGCAAGGACTTAAATACAATTTAACCCAAAATGAATCATGTTTTGGATGTCTGGAAACACTTTGTTTGGGATTTTGTACCGTAGTTTTGCAGAGGCATTTCATTGTGCGAAGCTGTAGCTGACAACTTTCATTGTAGCATGTTTTGCCCAGATTAAAATCCCACTGAGACTCCTTTCCTGTGTTCCTGTCCCCCTTGTGTTAGAGCTGGAACCAGAAGGCTTTGTGGCTTGTTGATAAAGCGCTGCTTTGCTTTGTGTCCCCTACAGCTTACCGTACCGATGACTGCCAGCCCTGGGTGCTGCCAGTGGTGAAGAAGGTGGAGCGGATGATCGTGGAGGACGACAGCCTGAACCACGAGTACCTGCCCATCCTCGGACTGCCCGAGTTCCGCTCCGCCTCCTCCAAGGTTGCCCTGGGCGACGACAGCCCCGCCATCAAGGAAAACAGGGTGAGACACATTCTGCATTTCATGTCCATTAGTAGCTCCTCTACTCGAATCCCTCTAAAACACATTTGCTCGTTTCCTCTCTCCTCCGACGAGTTCCTTGGTGGGAGGGACTAAGTGAGGAAGGGAGGCAAGCGGAGGAGTCGAGGAGGCAATATAAGCGACATTAGAAGCACCTAGACACACACTTGAAATACTTGGTCTGGTGCCAGGCCCCCAGGAAGTGTACAGATGTTACTAGAGTGCATTTTCAATGTTTGATCCTGTTTCCTTGCTGCTGTTTCCTCTCTCAGGTGGGAGGGGTCCAGGCTCTCGGTGGGACAGGTGCTCTGAGGATCGGGGCAGAGTTCCTGCGGCGTTGGTATAACGGCGTCAACAACACAGCCACGCCCGTCTATGTCTCCGCGCCCACCTGGGGTCAGTAGACGGCTGGAAAGCAAGTAACGAACTACTAGGGGCAATATTGTATCAAAACACGGACCCCAAGTATCAGCCTTTTATTATGTAAATTTGCACATGACAATTTTGGACCTAGAACGATTTTTTGAAGAAACAACTCGCACAGCCAAACAAATTCCTCTGTGCAGGTGTGTGTGATGATAACATCAACATAGAAACAAAGATAAATAAATCACATCACGGATGTGATTCAAAATGTACTCGAGTCGACTCGGCTAGTTTCATAGTTGATCTGAGATTTTAAATGTGTTGATGATATGTGACTGTGCAATACTGTTAATACTCTTACTATTTTACTAGTTATTCTCTTGAGTGAGTGAGTGAGTGTTTTTACGTACATACAGTATGTACTTTCCCCCCATTGTGAGATTAATAAAGGATTCTGATGTTCTTCTTCCTCCCAGAGAACCACAACAGTGTGTTTACTGATGCTGGCTTCAAAGACATCCGGCCCTATCACTACTGGGACGCTGCTAACAGGGGCCTAGACCTCGCTGGGCTCCTGGATGACCTGGAGGTGAGGGGGGGGGCTGTGATGGGTGAAACACTGCTCATAGGCTTATAGGCTCTCGGACGCTAATGAGATTCACTGCTTAGGTATTGAATTCTGGTAAACAATGACAAGGCACTTTAAATCCTCAATACCAGTTTTTCCTCAAATGGGGGTAGTCTGAAGGACTGCAAGGGGAACGTGACCAGACCATTGTACCTCTTTATTTAGACCAAAATGTGACGTTTTTTAAAAAGTTTTTGTTGCTTTTCGACCTATTCTTGCCTAACTTCCTTTCTTTTTCCCCCGCTTGTCTTGTTTAAATATAAAAAAATCAGCTTTAGTCCAGGTTTTATTTTTTGCCACTTTTGTTGTCGTAGTTTTGCCTTACTTTCTTCTTTCTAGTTTGTTTGTTTTTAAAATTTGTCACTTTTTAAAAAGTTTTTGTTACTATTTTCAACCTATTCTTGCCTTACTTCCTACCTTCTGTCTACCGTCTTATTTCATTAGCATTTAAATGTTTTTTGTTTTTTTTTCAGTTACAAGTTGTTGTTGTTGTTGTTGTTGTTGTTGTTATTATTATTACAGTTCTTCTAAATCCATCTTTATGATGTTACGATCTGAGTCTTATCTTCTCAACAGAAAGCTCCAGAACACTCCATCTTCCTCCTCCACGCCTGTGCACACAACCCCACTGGCACTGACCCGACCCAGGACGAGTGGAAGAAGATCGCAGAGATCATGAAGGTAAGACCACATGTGGCTGATGTAGTTTTTCTGATCACATACATGTCATGGTGTCACGCTGTCACTGTTTTCAGCCTCTCCCTTTAAGTACTGGAGTCAAATCTGCTAGTTGTTGATATAATAGCATTCATGTGAAGAAGTGCATATTTTCATCTACATGCCAAACTGCATTGTCAGATTCTCATCTTTCCCATTATTCTTATTAATGTGATTCTTACTTTTAAGAATGTTATCCCTTTCACCATCTTTTCATGTTTTTTTTCTCTAGAGGAGGAACTTGTTTGCATTCTTTGACTCGGCCTACCAGGGTTTCGCGTCCGGCAATCTGGAAAAAGATGCCTGGGCCATCCGCTACTTTGTCTCTGAGGGCTTTGAGCTCTTTATAGCTCAGTCCTACTCCAAAAACTTCGGTCTTTACAGTAAGCACACATGATACGCACATACTAGGGTTGCAGCAGGGTCTTAAATAGTCTACAATTTCAAAACCAAACTTTTAGGTCTTAAAGCGCCCATACATTTATTTACATTGCAAGTACTTTTGTGACTCTGCATTTTGTGTGGTGATACAGGTCTTAAATTTAATTTATAAAGGTTGTAGCTTTAAGCCCCTGAGTTGCTTTTCCACAGGTAGAGTAATTGATCAATAAAAGTCCAAGTCATATTTGCAGTTGAAACCATTAGGCTCATTTATTTACATCAAATATTATTTGGCTTTCCAAAAACTACAGCTTGTATGTGTGCCTGTGTAGTGATGTGTGCGTGATCAAGGACACTTACTGGCTCTTACAAAGGTCTTGAAAAAATCTTTTAAGGTGTAACTACCATTTTTTTTTTTTTTCTTTCAACCTGGTCCAAGATCCCTGCAGTCGGCAGCGGCAAAACAAGCTACAATGTCAGTTAGTAGGGCAATTATGCAGCTTGTATTTAAATCAGTAAACTATGTGTTTATTACAACCAAAACTAGAGTTGTGATGGTTGGAAAAGTGGGAAAGACAACCCAAAACAGCTTTTCATAGTTTTATTTTCTGTCGACTTTGAATGAAGTGTATTTAACGATGCTAAAATTACTGTTTATTTACATGGAGTCTGGTGGGTTTAGGGCAATTTCGCGAATGTCTTTGTTTATAAAAAACAAAAAAACGTACTGGTTAACAGAGAGGTCAGCCTCCTTAGAAATCCTTTCCATAATGTTGTCAGACTCTTAGAATATTAATCCGAGCCTGTCAGTGGCAAAACAAGCACTTTTATAAAGGTAAATACAAGTTGCCCTGTTAACTTATATTGTATCTTGTTTTGCCGCTGCCGACTGCAGCGATCTCGCTTAATACTGGACCGCTGTCAGAGATTGTTGTTCCCGTCAGTCACTTAGACACAAAACACAGGAAAATAGGCTCCAGGTTGAAAAAACGGTAGTTAGCCCTTTACATTTGACTGGTTAAAACCTGCAGAGACTCTAACATACCCATGAAGATTTGCACACACATTTACGTAGTCCTGGGTTTAGCAAAATGACTTGTACATTAGAGAACATGCCAAAAATAAGTTAAAGCCCCATTAACACGGTATGCTTTTGTTAATTGAAATCTCACTTCATCATCGTATGTTCTAAAGCAGACCCTCTTTTCTCTGCTGCTGTTATCAGATGAGAGAGTTGGCAACCTGACCATTGTTGCCCAGGACAGCGAGAGCCTGAGCCGCACCCTGTCCCAGATGGAGAAGATTGTCAGGACGACTTGGTCCAACCCGCCGTCTCAGGGAGCACGCATCGTCAGCAAGACCCTCAACTGCCCCGAGCTCTTTGCCGAATGGTATGCTATTAGGATCGGCCGACACCCGTTTCTCAAGACCGTCACAATAACGATTAGTAGTCATACAACCGATATTTGGGACCAATATTCATTTACAGTAAAAATTAAATTTAAAGTGCTCATATTATGCTTTTTGACTTGTGTTATATATCTTTTTGTGCACGTTATAGGTTTACAAAGTGATAAAGCCCAAAGTCCCCCAAAGGGACTCACCATCTCCAACAGAAAACACTGTTCACAAACTGTCCCAAACAGCTCTGTTGTGGTCCAGCCTTTACTTCAGAGACAAACGTGCGTCACTTTGTAACACACGTTATAATGCTCGCCTAGCTGCTAGCGCAGCACACCCTCGTACTCTGCTTCTGATTGGCTGGTAGTCCTTACCTAGGTACTGTCAGGGCACGTCCTCATACTCTGCTTCTGATTGGCTGGTAGTCCTTACCTAGGTACTGTCAGGGCACGCCCTCATACTCTGCTTCTGACTGGCTAGTAGTCCTTATCTAGGTACTGAGCATGTGCGACTCTCAAAAAGATGGAACAGAAGTGTGATGTCTCACTCTGTAGCTAAAACAGAGAGCTCAACACACAGGGTGAAAAGAGGAGCTGCAACAATGTGCAGTACAACAAAAAGATGGTGTTTTTTGAAAATTAAACCACGTAAACCTATTCTGATTTAACTTTTAAATACAATTTTGAACCTGAAAATGAGCATAATATGAGCTCTTTAAGTCAAATTTAGGATTTTGGAACGTTACAAACTTCAACACAGAACTATTTTTTAAAAACAATTTAAGCAATTATTTAATAAAGGACAAACTTTCTGCATAACACCCAGTTACAGAGAGTCAGATAGTGTTGTGGGCGGGACATCAGTCAGACTCAGTGGTGAGCAAAAGTGAAGCAAAAGCTGTAGCCGAGCCAAAGTGGAACACTTTTTAATTGGTAGACCTCATCGGTTATGTAAATAAAACGCTAATACAGATTTTTACAATACAGATCTTAAGCGTCAACCGGCTTTTTGAAACTTTATTAGCTTTTTTAACAAAGACAGTGACATAATACTGTTCCAACAACTAAACACGCCATACTCACACAAACCTACATAAATATGTGTAGACAAATCAGCTGTCACAGAAGGCTTGTATCATGTGGACATGCCGACAGTGTTGTCATTATTTAGAATTCCGCATGGGGGCAACAGAAACTACGCACTATAGCTTTAAATCCACATTGCCATGTAAATTTACATCTTTTCACAAACCCTGCAGTGTGCATTGGTCTGTTTTTGAAGGAGACTTGCATTTGTATTTTTTGAGACCAGATTCTACCAATAAAATGAGCCCGTATGTTGCGTATTAGTAATTTACACATCTAGTACACAAATATGCAGAGTCAAATTGTGTATGAAAGAGAAGTGTACATGCTTATACCCCCAGTGAAGTGCACACAGATCTTTTACAAGTTACAGGCAACTGTTCGGGGCTCTGAGAACATCACAAGGAATTTAATGTATTGAAGATAAATTAAAGTATAAAATGTCCCCCTCTCTGCTCACTGTGTAGGAAGGGTAATGTGAAGACCATGGCAGACCGTGTCCTTTTGATGAGGGATCAGCTGAAGTCCAAGCTGCAGGATCTGGGCACCCCAGGGACCTGGGACCACATCACGCAGCAGATTGGCATGTTCAGCTTCACCGGCCTGAACCGTGAGTGGGAAACGCACAAATTTACGCAATGTGCTCTGCCACAGGCCAATGTATTAGTCCAATCGGCCGGCCCTCATCCAGATAACATAACAGTCTGGGGTTGTTTAGAGCAGTGTTTCTCAAAATGGGGGTACTCGGAAGGCCTGCAGGGGGTACGTCACCAGACCATTTTACCTCTTTACTTAGACTTCTTTCTCTATCAAAAATGTGACTTTTTTTTGTGTGTTTTGTCGCTTTTTGACATTTTTACACTTTTTCAAACTATTCTTGCATTACTTTCTTCCCTTTTTCTACTTTTCCAAGTTTGTCGCTGTTTTTAATTTTTTTGTCACTTTATTCAACCTACGGCTGCCTTACTCCCTTGTTTCTAGTGTTTTTCCCCCAAAGTTTTAGTTGCTTTTTTGAGGTTTTGTTACGTATTTCAACCTATTCTTTTAAGTAAAAAAAAAAAAAAACTTTATATAAAGAGGAACACTACAGTGACATCAGCGATAAATGTTTTCCAGCTGAACAGCTGTGTAAACTACACGACACTTAATATAAAGTTAAGGGAATAAGTAAGGCACAGATTCAAATTCAAAGGGGGGACATTATTGAAAAATGTTTTGAGAACCACCGGTTTAGACGACAAAAATAAAAAGAGATAAAAAAATAGTGAAGACCACTGCTCTACACTCTGGGTGATGGTCACTGTGTCAATGTGTCTTCCAGCCAAACAGGTGGAGTACATGATCAAAGAGAAGCACGTGTACCTGATGGCCAGCGGCCGCATCAACATGTGCGGCCTGACCACCAAGAACATCGACTATGTTGCCCAGTCCATCCACGACGCGGTCACCAAGGTCCAGTAAAGGCTGCTTCCCTCCGCCTGCCTCCTGCACTGTACGCCACAGGAAGTTCTCACCATGTCTGTGCCCTTGTACCCCTCCCCTGCTTATCCCGGCCTCTGATTGGTTGAACTGCAGCAGGGATTTAGCAGTTTAACCAATGGGAGGACGGATTACCTTTTTTTTTTTCTGTTCTCACATGAAGGTATGAATTTATCGGAGGTGCAATGATTTTAGGTAGACACTGAAACGCACAAAGCTTAGGGATCTGCTAGTCAGCAGAGCTCCGTACCAGAAAGGGTAAAAGTCTTTTTATTCAGGTCCTTGCATTTTTAGCCTGTTTTTGTGCAATTTCAATCATTTCTGTTCACAGAAGACCACTTGAATTTTTGCTTTCTCTGTCACGGTTCCCCCCCCCGTAAAAGTTGTTTAGCCCGGTGGCAAGTGTCTCTTTTCCAACGAGGGCCCGGTCCCAGACTGATGGAGCATTAATGTAGAGCCCAATAGTTTCTGTGATACCAAATAATTGACAGAAATGTGAATTAAAAATTTCAAAAAGCTGATTGACAGACTCCATAGGGCCCTACATTAAGTCCGTGCTAAAAGCTAGATGGAGATTTGAAAATATGACGTTTATGACGCCTAAGTTTCCAACCAAGCCACCCAACTAACAGTGGTTTAAAAAAAAAAAAAAAAAACGTCTTAAAAATAAATTTCAAGGGATACGTCATGATGTATCTGAAAGAATTAACCAAAATGCCTGGTTGATGTAAATAGATTAATAATCTGTGTTAGAGGTCCTGCTATTTCATGCAGAAGCACTGAAGTCCTGCTTTACTTCAGGTCTGAGCCCATAACACATCTGTTTTCCTTTTGTCAGCTATCACAATTTACTGTTTTAATATATGTATATTTAATGCATAATCAACTCATCCCAGGACATCTCCCATGCTGAAGTCTGAAGAAGGGCAATGTAAGCCCAGTGGGTACAGTATGTTCCCAGTCACTTAAAGGTCAATGCATGTGCCTGATGTTTTTAGGTTTTGCCTTGTCAGACCTGTGCAGCTACGTAGAAGATCATAATGTTAGTTGAAAGTTGTGCCATCAGTGAACAAAATGGCCTCTCTTCCTCTTTCTGGTGTCACTTTCTTTCCACTCTGCAGTGCCCTTGTTGAGTTACAGAAAGACTCTGTAAAGTCGGTTGTTGTGATGACACTTGTTAGCCACATAACCACGCTCCCTATATCTGGTGTTGTTTGTAATGGCACACTGCAGTATGTGTGCTCATACTGAAATCAATTATAAACCATAAGAACCCAAATCTTTGCGTTCTGCCTGTTTTTGTTCTCGCCCCAAAAAAACGTAGTTCCTAAAATATCTCTGTAGAATGTTATGGTCACAAAACTCTTTTTAGTGGGCAGCAAAAACCATCAAATCATGAATTGAGCGCGTCTTTGTTCCCTTAAATAGCCATTGTAACTTCATAGACCTGCATAGAATAATTGATTAGTTGCATAGAATAATTGATTAGTTGTCAACTAGTGAATTAGCAACTATTTTCATAATTGACTCATTTTTGGTGAAAGAAAGTACAAATTCTCCGATTCCAGCTTCTTAAATGTGAATATTTTCTAGTTTTCTTCACAAGAAAGGAAACTAAATAGTCCGTTGCTTATTCATATGCTTTTGATTGAGGTGGCCCACTGACTTGTGGCCTATAGTGTGTGCTTGTACACACCTGTCAAAGTAGAATGATTTTACTATTTCTGTCTCCACTACTCATGTCTACTTTAATTACTAACTTTACAGTCTCCAGTTTCTTATATCCCTGTGATTATAGGGACTGTATTTGGCATTAATGCTGCAAACAGAAATTAGTTTTAAATGATATAGTGAAAGATTGGCGTCTTGAGCAGAGAATGAAATCACGCTCCCTCTGTGTGTGTGTTGTAATCTGAGCTGGTCCGGTGTGCATGTGGCTGTGGAGAAAACCCATTAAAGTGCTAATTTTCAGGTTCATAATTGTATTTAGAGGTTATATCAGAATAGGTTTACATGGTTTAATGTTCAAGTAACACCGTATTTTTGTTGTACTGTACAAGTTGGGAATCGCAAATGTCAAGTAGCTAGGTAAGCACTGCTAGCCAGTCAGATGTAGAGTATGAGTGCGTGCTACGCTAGCAGCTAGGCGAGCATTATAACGTGTTACAAAGTGACGCACGTTCGTCATGGAAGTAAAGGCTGGACTACAACAGAGCAGTTTGTGAACAGTGTTTTCTGTTGGAGATGGTAAGTGCCTTTGGGCTTTTTCACTTTTTAAACCTATAACATGATCATAATGTTAGTTGAAAGTTGTGCCATCTACAAAAAAGATATATAACTCAAAGTAAAGGGAAAAAGCCAAGAAGCATGATATGAGCACTTTATACGGAAATTGTACCTTCGAAAGCAGGCTACATACAAAACAATGCACATACAGAAATACAAGTCACAGCAATAGAGTATCAACAATAAAGAAAGAAGCCGGATAATGATGTTGCACTGGCTGTAGCCAATCAGATTATTAATTGTCATACACTTTGAGATTCCTCAGCGGTGAAGAGGGAGGCGTGAAACTCATCCTCATTAGGAACGACGTCCTCATCGCTGACTTTGACCTTCTGCTGCAGAGGGATGTATCTGAGCATGAGCCTTCTTCCATGCTAAGAGATAAAAAGATGAGGTTTTATTTCTCCATCTGCTCTGACTACACGTTTTGAGGAAAAAATAATCTGATCAGAGAGTGGACATTCTGCAAGTGAACCAGGGCTGCAGCGTATGAGCAAAATGTGCGAGATGCGATAACGTTGAATTTTGCAAAAACAGTGTTGGTAAGTAAAGTTTATTGACTAAACGGATTGAATTGATTATAAAAAGGCACAACTACCGGTAATAAAAGTGACATTTTAAAAGTGACATTTTCTTTCAACTCGCACAAAACAATGTCTGAGTGTCTTTCACGATATGTCGCAGTCTTTTGCGATGTGTTTATTGCGCCAGTTGATACCCCAATGGCAATTTAAAAAAAAAACTGTATTGTGCAGCCCAAGCAGGAGACATGCGCCAAATTTCAGGGTTTACTCTGGAAATGTACGTCTGTTAATCCAGACTACACAAACTATTGAAATGAATGTGTTACTGATCTCTTAGTGATATAATTTATTGTGTTGTATGAGTAGAAAACTTAATACAAAATTCACATAAAGGTGTTGTTCATTTTGAAGTGACAGACTCACTGTTTTCTTGCTGCCACCATGGGATCTTTGAAAGCACTTCTTCATCATCTCTAGCTTTTGCTCCATCTCCAGCCTCAGCTTCTCTTCACGTAGCCTGGAACAGGATATAGCAAGAAGGAAGAGAAAGGGTTTTCATGTAACCCGCTCTGTGGGGAAACATCTCCATCCAGCGCTCCTTACATTAGTTTGCCAGGTACATTGTCTTTCTATCTTTGCGTAGAAGATAGAAAAGCCTGTCTGAAATTTACTATTCTGCTCACAATGTCCAAATTTGATCAAAACATTAACGCCCCACGCTAATATTATTGCACTCATATTGTACATGATATACACAATATGTAGAGTAGTCCCCCACCCTTGGAGCAATTTGAGTGTCTATGATAAAGCGCTATATAAATGTAATGAACTATTATAATATTCAATAAATTCTTCAAATAACAGAGAACATTCAACGATAAAAATACTATTTGCAGTTGCATGCTGCTGTTAACGCATTTTAAATAATACTTTGAGTAGTCTCCACAGCGCTGCGAAGGAGGGTCGGGCCGGATGGAGCTGCTGCTAAAAGGAACTTGTTTTGGTGGAACGTGTACGTTCAAAAGTGATTTTGGTCGTGCAGAAAACTCCGATTGGACAGATGGTCTAGCTAGCTGTCTGGATTTTCTGGATCTGAGGACCAGTTAAAAGAGAATCCTGTGAACGGCAGTGAACAAACGTCTTGTTAAACCTATTTACAACTACTATAAAATATGTGAATTCTTTAGAGCTGCAAAGATTAATCGATTAGTTGTCAATTATTGCGATAGTGAAGTAATGATTTTTGAGTCATTTCTCTTTTATGCTTTTATGATTACAGCTTTTTAAATGTGAATATTTTCTAGTTTCTTCACTCCTCTGTGACAATAAACTGAATATCTTTGAGTTGTGGACAAAACAAGACATTGGAGGACGTCACCTCGGGCTTTGGGAAACACACTGATCCATATTTTTATAACTAATCGATTAAATCAAAATGTTAACCGACAATCGTTAGTTGCAGCCCTGGAATTCTTTGGTTCAAATTGTAAAAAACAAAGAATTATGAACCTGATTGCATTGGATGAAATATTCCATATATTCACTAATATGCCATGTCCTCTAAGTCAGGGGTCTTCAATGTATTTTTAAACCAAGGACCCCTCAACTGAGAGACAGAGCAGGGACCCCTTACTGCTTATGTTGTATAAAATGAAGTTACATATTAAACGTACTTACCATACATACCTTTTTAGTGCATAGAATACTAAGCTATTAAAATAGCCTACTAAATATTGGCATGATTTAATGAATCATATTTTAATGTTAAACATACATGTGGCAGAGTGAATCCTTAGGCCAGTAAGCCTATCATCAGTGGGGGCTTATATTTTTATATTTTTAATATGTTGGATTCATGTTAGGAACATTTTTTTTTTTAAATTAACTAATTTGAAGGCCCCCCTGCATTAACTCTGAGGACCCCTTAGGGGTCTTGGACCCCCTGTTGAAGATCTCTGCTCTAAACTATGTAAATTAGGCCTGCACAATATTGTGCTGTGACTACTCTTCTGAAGTGATTTTGGAGCGGGAAATCAGGTAGAAATATGCTGGTTGACTAGCATGACACCATTGTATTCATATAGTAATCAATCCAGACTAAAGTGTAGGACGATGACTGCATGTTGCTTCCTCTAAACTTCAGGTTGTGGTCGACTAGCGGGGCCAGCTCGTTAGTTTGATAAATTGACCAGACCTGCATGTCATGCGCACCAGCAACACATTCTGTGTATCCAACAACAATCAAATCAGTGTAAATGACGTTAGATCAGACACAGACTTCTGTAGTAGATTAGTGTTACGTTTACAGCGTTGCAGCGCCAAACCTTAACGTCAGTTGGGATGGACGGACCCTTTGTTTCTTTAGGCTAACTATATTAGCTTTAGCCAGGCTGGTAGCAGCTTTCCACTTGTTTCTTTAGGCTGACTATATTAGCTTTAGCCTGGCTGGTAGCAGCTTTCCGCTTGTTTCTTTAGGCTAACTATATTAGCTTTAGCCTGGCTGGTAGCAGCTTTCTGCGGGGGGGGAAATGGCCTGGAGACGTTGTGATTGTGTTGCAATAATCAGATGATTTAGTTCGTATTTGCAGCGAACATAATACACTGGCTGCTGTAGCTTCACTGACTACCTATCGAAAACAATTTGCATCACTGTGTCAGCGGCAGCTGCTGCTACGGTACTTTTCTACACACGGAGAGCCTCACTTCCCATAAGAACAAACCCCGTCGGACTAACGTCACATACACACGTTGTCCACATGGCTACCTGTCTTAAAGGGGAAGGGTCAGCCGGTAATAATCATGTAAAAGGAGAACGGTGAAAGTTGACTTTTCTATCAAGCAGCAAAAAAGGATTAACGTCACCATCGCAACGTCCTGCGATGTGACTAGCATGCACACATCGAGATGTTGATGCTAAAACACGATATCGTTCAGCCCTAACGTACATACAGTAATAAACAATATACGTATCTTAACCTGAATGACTTCAAATCTATAGGCCTACTGTCCAGCCGCTGAGTGAGACTAACCTAGACTTCCTCTCGTTGTCTTTGATCGTCCTCAGTGTGTCCAGGTCTTCCTGTGGGATGTTCTCGATGAGCTCCAGGACCTGGGTCATACGGTACTCCACGCTGGACAGCTTCTTCAAGGTGCTGAGGTTGGACTGGCGGTTGTCCACGCAGTGGCAATACACTTCTGTCACCTTGGCAGCCAGAGCATCCATCATAACGTCCTGTAGGCACTTGAGAGGAGGTGGGACAGATAAAAAATGGGAGGAGGATACAGAATATAATGTATATGTAATGTAATGTAAACATGATATTAACTTTTATTTAAAAAGCACCTTTAAAAACAGAGATTATGAAATTCTTTGACAGACAAAGCAAGGCAGAAGAGGTAAATATAACAAGAGGCAGCTTAACAGTGGAGCCAAACAAAAAAAAAACAAGGCAAAAGACTCAAACTGTCGTGAGAAGACAAAATAAGCATTGAAATATAAGCAATCAAATTAAAAATCAATAGCAATTAAAGCTGCAAGCAGCGTTGGGTGGGCCTGAGTACATGGGCATGATTAAAGCATAGTGGCCGGCTCAGTATCACAAGTAGACTACACATTCTTTCATGTAAATCAGATGATGTTTGTAATATAAGGCTAATTTCCTGTTGCCAGTGGGGGGCGCTATGACCAAAAGTCAATATTGGCCTGTATATGTCCTCAGGCCTGAGCCCTTGTTGATTGTGGGAAATGTAAAGCAGATATGAAAATGTACACTGTAGTTACAGCCACTTTCTCGTTCATTGCTAAACACTACTTTTCTTTTAATAACCTTTTATCTTTAAGGACTTAAGATGGTACAGACCAAATATGAAGTCCATCGGATGAAATCTCTAGGAGGAGTTCATTAAAGGATGACATGTGGAAATGGCTTCAATTCAAAATGGCGGACTTCCTGCTGGGTTTAGAGTATGGCTCCAATGATGATGTTTTTTGTACGTCTCTACATGCTACATATGTGTACCAAGTTTCGTTGCTCGTTGTTGCTCACATTTTTTCAATTTTGTAGGGGGCGCTAGCGAGCCATTTTTGTGAGTCTTTGAGTATGTTAAGCCCCTCAAAAAGGCGATTAATTTGCCCAAGGAAGGAATAATAATAATTCCTTCAGTTTCAATACGGCCTTCACCGCTGTCGGCGCTTGGGCCCTAACAACGACCTCACAGGAAAGCAAGTTCATAAAAATGGGTTTTGAGAAGAGATTCAAAAGAGTGATGCTGCGAGCCTTATCTTCCTGGGGAGGACATTCCAAAATCATGTGTAGTTTAATGACGCCACTTTACAGTAGACCAGAGCTCTTCAACAGGGGGTCTGGGACCCCTAGGGGGGGTCCTCAGAATCACTGCAGTGGGTCTTCCAAATTATTGTCTTAACATGAATCCAACATATTATTAGCATATATAAATCCCCACTGATGATAGGCTTACGGGCCTACAGGTAAGCTAGTCACTAAGGACATCCACAGACACAGGTAATCCTAAGGAATCACTGTTCCACACTTATGTTAAAAAATTAAAACATGATTTATATTATAAACTTTCCATATCACAATAAAAAACACAGAGTAAAATACAAAAATACAAATAGCCAAAACAACGATTAAGTCATTTTTTGACTCAGATACCCTACACATTAATCTATACATCGGGTTACGTAAAACAGCATAGCAGGTAGGTACCCCAACACTGACAAACATATGGCTTGCACTGGAGCTTCTTGGAGCTATCAGCAGCAGCCTCATGCTGTCATTATAAGCCACTATGAGTCTCCTAATGCTGCCCTGCTTATAACAACACCACACTCTAAATAGTGAGATCTTCACAGGTACATCTTTATTATCAGACAGGTCATTTACATTAATATGGCCCAAATATGTAATCTGACTGCACACCATAAGGGCAGTGCCAGACAGATAGAAGTCAGGGAAGGTTGACTGTCTGTCTTCTCTACTTCTGATCATCATGATCTTACTCTTTTTAGCATTGTATTTTATGTCAAACTCAGCACCATACTGTGTGCATATTCTCAGAAGCTGTTGGAGACCAGCACTATATGGGCTAAAAATGACCAAATCATCTGTGTACAGTGGTGCTCAAAAGTTTACATACACATGCTTAAGTTGACTAAAAAGAGGAATAAAAAAATCATGTTTTGGAAATTTATTTTAATACCTAAATTAAAAAATGAGGTAAAATCCAACCTTTAAGGACACCAATTTTCTTTGTGAATGAATAACGTATTGTAAATAAATAAATGTTCTTATTTAAAATACAGGGGTCATAAGTATACATACCCCTATGTTAAATTCCCATAGAGGCAGGCAGATTTTTATTATTAAAGGCCAGTTATTTCCTGGATTCAGGATATTATGCATCCTGATAAAGTTCCCTTGGCCTTTAGAATTAAAATAGCCCCACATCATCACATACTCTTCACCATGCTTAGAGATAGGCATGGTTTTATTTCAGTTAGACTAATACCTGGTTTGATTTGCATTGAGAGATGATTTTATAGAAAGTATCCCATGCCTATCTCTAAGCATGGTGAAGAGTATGTGATCACTGTACATAAGGTGATTCATTAGTAAGTCACCAACCCTACAACCTGTACCACATGCATTTAAAATCAAAGACAAATCATTCATCTACATATTAAAAAGGAAAGGAGATAGAATTCTGCCCTGGCGAACACCATTGGTTACTTGGAAGGGAAATGATGTTATATTCGCCCATTTCACTCTCATCGTTTGATGCGAGTACCAATAAACCAAGATTCTAATTTAAAAAACCAGGGACAATTTTCAAAATAATTTCTCATGATTAACACGATCAAATGCATTAGAAGCATCAATGAAGCACAAGAAAACATTGTGGAATTGTGCCTATTATGTTTATCTAAAATATACAATATGCAAAAAAGATAAATTAGTGCCATGCCTTTGTTGAAAATCAAATTGGTTATCAGGATGTACCTCTCAAGTCTACACAAAAGAACTGTCTCCAGCACTTTGGACATAACACTGGCCAGCACTAATGGCCTGTAATTACCTGAGCTGTTCAGCCTCCCCACTTTTTCTTTAAAATCTGGTACTAGCACAACAGAGAGCATAAAATCAGGTAACTCTCCATGAACAAAATAGATACATAGCCACCACAGGGCACAGTTTCTTACTAGCAAGTTTAATATGTTCAGCTGTAATATTATCCAGGCCACAGGCCTTATTATCTCTTAACGTCAATATTACTTCATGTACTTCAGCAGAAGTGACAACAACACCGTCATTAAACTCTACATTATCAACTACAAACGGATTACTTTTTACACAGTTTAACAGTTCATAATATTGTTATCTGTGAAATTTCATCAGGACCACTCACACCATCTATATTAGATTATAAAATCATGCCAACAATGATTTTAATAGCATAGTATTCTATTTAAAAAGGCTTTATAAATAGAATACTAAAGGCTTATAAAGGCTTTAAGCTGCCCTATAAATTATTGTAGGGCCAGTTTAATATGTAACTAAATGTTATACAATATACGTATGCAGTAGGAGGTCCCTGCTCTGTCTCTCTTTCAGTTAAGGGGTCCTTGGTTTAAAAAATGTTGAAAAATCCAGCAGTAAATTATTTCTAGATGTTTTTTCCCCAATAAAGTGCAGCTTTTAGATTTGAAAGAGGGGGATGTTGTCGCTTATGGAGCCTGTAAGGGGACATGACTTGACTCTTATTTATTTTCTTGTGCGCATGAGAAACTTTCTGTTGCACATGCAAAAGTATCTCGAGCAAATTAGAGTTGTTAGTTCCTTGTGTGCATCAGAAAATTAATAAATCCCATGTCCCTTTAGGGGCTCTGTAGTCACTAAATGTACAGTACATCCTGCTTTCTTACCTGGTCCTGTGTTTTCATGGAGTCATGGAGCTGAACTTTCTTTTTGAGCAAAGTAGCTCTCTTCGTTTCATTTCTGATTCTCTCCTCCATGTCATTCACCTGCAATGTTAACTTCTCATCGTCCTTTTCCCTATAGACAGGAAGGAGTTGGCATCGGATGAGATTGTTTATGTCACAAGTTTTGCCTTTTTGGATGATATGATGCTTACATTTTATTACAGGTTTCCTCGAGGGACTGCTTGAGCTCCTGCAGTGTCTCATCCACCCGGGTAGAGTGCGGAATCAGGGACAGGTTCTGTTCCGTCAACTCGGCCATCAGATCCAGAAGCTGCTGGGGATCAGAGAAGTACAGCTCCAGCTTCTCCTGCAGGAAAGACACTGTGAGGGCTGCAAATAAACACTCAAGATAACAAAATATAGGTATTGCTGTGGGTAAACTGACCTCACATTCTGAGCTGTTGCTATCCAGTAGAGAATTTTGTGACCCCGCAATGCCAAAGAAAGAAAGAGACATTAATGATATGTGTCTGACATTTGGTAGATTCCTTATATCTTTATGAAACGGCTACAACAAAAAGCATAATGATAAAACAAATCAATTTGAAAATGTGTGTGTGTGTGTGTGTGTGTGTGAGATTTAAGTAAGTTTTTCTTTATTCTGTGATGATTTTGCCTTATACCGATAACTAAATGAAAGTCATAGTCTAGATCATTGACCTTATTATTTACCACTCCATCAGAATTCACGAGACAAATGCTGGATGTGCAGCATCGTCATGGATGCGTGAGTGTGTTGGTGTTTCCTTACAGAGTGTCGTCGTGGGCAGAGGACAGCGCAGGCTCTCTACTGGATGGCATAACTGGACCCAGACTGGACCCTGAATCTATGTGCATGTTATAGTTCACATCACCATAGGCATAATTTATGCTCCCCCTCCAATAATCAATGGGTTCTTTTTCAATGTTTTTGTTGGCTTTTTTAAAACATTTTTTTAGATGTTTCTGTCTTTCTGTTTTTTTTTTTTTACATTTTTCAAGCCTATTTTGACGCCGCATATTTTCTGATAAGACAATACTTAACAGGTCAAATTTGCTCGAGGACAACATGGTTGTTAATACTGGACTAATTTCAAACATTGTTGTTCCCATCAGTCACTTAGACACATAACATAACCAAAGTTAACACTTATGACATGGGGATTACCAAACGTCACACTGTCAGTTATGATCCATGACATATTAATTCCCTGGGTTTCAACACTTACCCTCCTGCCACTCCGGAGGCGACAACTTCAACAAAATGTTCTTGGACCTCTTATATTTATTCAACATATCCTCATCCTTGGTGAGTTCACTATCAAGAAAAAAGACAGGGTATTTTATCCATGTTCCCTGCAGATTAATACTTTTTATTTATAGATCTTTTCCTGGCACATATTGGTAAATCACTTCATGCAGGGTTTCCCTGTCATTATGCAAGCTGTTTTGGGAACCACCTCAGCTGAATGAATGTCACTAAAATACTTTTCTTAGATGTAATGATTGTAGTTGGACTTCTTTAGCTTTTTCAATGTTTCAGACACAGGTAGGGTGAGAACGGTCCTAAATGATGATGATGATGATGATGATGATACCTTTTTAAGGTGCCTATGTCTTTAGTTAACTTCGCAATTGAAGAATTTGCCACTCCTCTCTTCTGGCTCTCTTTTTCAAAACTAACAACAGAAACAACATTACAATTATTATATAAAATTAAAAAATTAATTCAGTTTTAAGTTACGACCAGGAATCTGCTACTGCTTACAGTGTTCTGGCATCTTCAGCTTTCTTCTCAGTCCTCTTGAGGCACTGTTCAGAGATTTTGTTGTCTAGCTCACGGTTATATTCAAGCTGTTTCTTATGTGCCAGCTTTGTGATAATGGCCTTTTCCAGCTTCCTAATGTCTTTCCTGCTCTTCATCAGAGATGCCTGAGGAGGGAGGGAAGAAGGTAAGAGGCAGATAAGTAAGGAGACGGAGGTTAAGCCAGATATAAATTAGCAGTGGGGAAGAAAGGAAAAAAGACATTTGTTCAAAATACTATGTCTTTGTCATCATGAAATTTATTGACAGTGCAGCAATATATTAGGCTGATGTTGGCAGATTGTTATAATCAAAAAGTAACAAAATCTGTTTAGTGTCTCCCACAGGTTTTTGTGTTACTATGGGGTGGGGGGGACCTCCCCCGTAGCATGCCAAGAAAACGTTGTCAATTCAAAATTAAAACTAAATATGTATTATGTCTTTCTTGCCAAGAGTTGGATAAGAAGATTGATACAACTCTTATATGTGTCCGTTAGAGCATTTGAAAATAAAAGTAAATATGTTGGTTTTTTTCGTTATGGAACAAACTGGCAGACAGCTAGCCTGGCTCTGCACAAAGGTGTGAATGTAAATAAGTACATTTACTATACTGTATTTTTTTATTCCACTTTTTTACTCCAATACATGTATTTGCAAACAAAACACATGTACTTTATAAAATACGTTTTAATATATTAACAATATATAGGCCTACAAGACGATTAAACACATAGTTGATTGACAGAACTGTTTAGATCGTTTCTAGTTTCTAAAATGTACTTTTACTTTTAATACTTTAAAGCTATAGAGCGTAATTTCTGTCACCTCCATGAGGAATTCTAAGTAATGACAATAAAACTGTTAGCACGGCCACATCATACAAGCCTTTCCTGATGATACTTACATACTTTTACCTTGTAACATTTTCAATGCAGTACTTTTACTTATAACAGAGTATTTTTACAGTGTGTTTTAGGATCTGAATACTTCTTCCACCACTGCTAACATGACCTGACTCGGTTGGTTTGTGGTTGTGTATTTGACATGAGAGTCACTGACATACTGATGCAAAATTATGCCTTATTTGTCACTGCCAGTTACCACTGTATTAATGTTGTGAAATTCAAATAAAAGAGTTGGGGAAAAAAGGGCCCTCTTAGTCATTTACCTCCATTTGTGCATTCTTCCATTCAATGTCATATAGCCTGTCTCTCTTCATCGCTATAAAAAACAGATACATGTTAACACTAACGTAAGCAATCCTTGTAAGCCAAAAATTGTACCTTTTGCAACATGTGAGTCTCTGCTCTGTCTCCACCCACCTTGTTTCATCAGGGGCATCTTCTGGTCAGGACTGTCTTGCTTGTGTTTAGGGAGAGCCAAGTTATTTTTTTGTTCAGTCTCGTCTTCAACACACATAGTCAATGAATTACGCAGCTCCTGACCACGGACAAGAACAGCACAGCAGTACAATCTCAAACACTATACATATATATATTTTTTTTTTACAGACATTGTGTAGCCCTACTAAATATGCAGTAGACAAGGATAAAACAATGTATGATGTGTACATGCACAATCAAGGGCGTGGGTCTTGGTGTTAATGTTGGTTACATTGGAGGGGACACATTATAACCATGTGCTCTAGGGTTCGTCCCCCAGGGAATTTTGAGAGTGAAAAACTTTATTTTCTTGCACTCTAAGAAATAAATCTGTAAAAAAACAGAAACGGTTCTGGTAGCTTTTTACCAGGACTTTGCTGTAATTACAAAAAACAGATATGGGTGTAACTTAGGTACAGTAAAAATACACAACATTTTCTTTTATTTAAAAAATCCCCTGCATCTCCCCAGAAATGTATTGTAATTGTGCTTGAAAACACACCAACCTTTCTTATGCGCTCTGTAGACTGGCTATTACTGCCTGGCACTTTGACCTGGATCGGTCCTGTCTCCATTTCTCTTAAGTCTAATCAATAAAGAATTTTTTTTTTGTACAAAACAAACACACTTTCATTGATTGGCTACAACTGTACAGTTTCCTCCCTGCTTAGTTTTCCAAATCTACTCAGTTTATCAGTGTGATTTCCCAACAAGACAGCCAGAAAAAACACATCTGGTCCTCCTGTTGAAATCATAATGTTAATTGTTTATGAAGCACGCTGTGGTGATGAAATGGCTGAGATTGCTTGTGGCATCTGGTGCTGTTTGTTCTGTACAAGCTGCAGAAACAATTTAAACTTATTTGAGCTGACAAAGAACTAGTCGTACTGCTTCTCTACATTCTCTCTGTATAGCTAGTGACCTAATTCCCATAAAACAAAGAAATTGACTGCCTTCAAAATCTCAACTAGAGATTTTCCGAGTTGGCAAAATAGTCCTCTAGCGGTTCCCACATTAAGGTAGCTTCTCTAACATTAAAAAAACACATGGCTGCATATTTTAAAAAAGATAAATGTTTAGTCTAACCAAATGAGCACAAATTATTGCCAAAAAAAAGTTTCAGGTTAATAACCTAGCTGTAACGTTAGTTCTGCGCTAACGTTTAACTTAGCTAGCTAGCTAGCTACAGGTGTCTAATGCTAGGTGCTAGTTAGCTAACTTGATGTTAACGCTTGTCTTTTTATTTAATTTCAACATTCCTGCAGCGTAATAGCTAGCTAGCATTATAGGTTAGACTAAATTAAACAGTTTTCATTTGATATTGATAAAGAACTCAACTTACTTATTAACTCTCGTAACTTTATCACAACCGGTCAGAGACAAACTAGCTAGTTAGGACCCAAAAGTGGTCAGTTTACGTTTTACTTTGCTAACTGCCGCTTGTCGACTGTAGTCATGGTAACTGCCTTGAAAAAACAAGGGCAAATGTAATCTCAAACGGTGTGCACCGTGTACCGTTTTGCTGCGGTTTACTGGTTGAACCACTTGGTTTCCTAGAGACGGTGTGAAACGGTATATTATTAATATATAGACTGTATATTATTAATAACTAATATACAGTATATGGGTTTCTCTCGTTTGGTGGGCGTGTCTCTAGTTTATTGGCTGTGTCTCAGGTGATAGCCAATCAGCAGACGTGTCTGTTAACTCGTGGTAACAAGAAGGCAGAGCGCATGCTCACACAGCAGTGTTTAACGGACCCCAGTTCCAGTTAAAAAGTAGGTGTTGCTACGTTTTGTCGGGGCCGAACGTGGCCCAGGATCTACCCAAACCTAACTGGGTCCGGATCTGGTCCGTAGACTGAAACGGTATATAAAACTGGTCGGGTCCAGTTTTATTACAGCGGTTTCTGGGTCTTTTCGGGGATGTTTTAAGTGGCCACAAGGTGGTACTAAAGGACCTGCGTGAGCGAGTGCCGCTGCCATTAGGAGACGGGTCCAGCTGCGGCCTGTAGCCCACAGATGCTAACGTTAGCAACGGCGGCAACGCAGTCGTTATTTTAGATTAAAATGGCCAACAGCCGAAGTTATCTTTATTATCAAGGTTTTTATGTTTGCCATTTGCTCAAGTACAACTTACAGGTGATAAAAAACAACTCATAATTAAAAAAAAGACACCGCAGAGGAGGATGAATTATATCAAAATGGTCAGCCACGGGGATAATGCTACTAACGTTACGTCACAAAGTTTTGTTTTGACAAATTGTAAATTAACGTTAACTTGTTAATATAAATAATCAGCTGTCAAATCGGTGCATTTTCCCAAGCTTTGTCTGAGGGGAGGCCCACTGTCTCAGAGTTTGAAACCCCCTGGTCTAAATCATTAAATATAAATGAGTCAATAGTTCAATAAAAAAAAGAAACAATATGAATACTGCTGCTTGCTATTGTCGTATTGTTAGCCTGTATGATTTTCTATTTATATTAGTACCTTCCTATACTGTTACTGCCAATCCTTCTGTGGCCACCGTGGAGTTATACAGTACAGTACATGTGTACTGCAGCAGTTTGTCCTCTAACAATATGATTATACCTAGAGTACCATAAGTTAGTGGCTGTAGCAACTTGAATTCCTTGAATACCTGGGAATTGTTATACTGCTCCATTCAATTTAGCCTAACTTATTATATATATATCTATCTGTAAAAATTCTGTTAATAGTAATAGCCATCTGTATATATATTCATAGTACATATTCACTCTGTAAACCATCCGTATATTATGATCATTGTACATTTCTGTAAAAATTGTATTTATAGTAGTATCCACCTGTATATTATATTCAGTACATACCCACCTGTAAATCCTGTTCACAATACTTGTTATCTATATATATATTCATAGGATAATCTAGCTGTAAAATTCTGTTTATAATAGTATTCATTCTATATTTATTCAGTACATACCCATCCTGCACTATGGAACCGTTGTATATCCTGCACTTACTGCTATTGCACTTCTGGTTAGACCCAAACTGCATTTCGTTGCCTTGTACCTGTACATGTGTAATGACAATAAAGTCAAAAAAATTGACAGTAAGAAAAATACAGAATCATAAACTATCACTAGACTCATTTTCAAATGTACCAGTTACTGTCTATTGATTTTGATGCCAAAGGCCATCACATATTTGCTTTCTACTTTCTGGTTGTCATTCCCAGAAGCACTTTATCCATACGTCTCTTCCGCACAGGTCTTTCCATTACAAAATCACAGAAAAACAGAGCTGCAAACAATGTACATTTCTAGCAAGCGGATTATATTGGCTCATAGCAGTAAAGGTGAAAATACAAAACGGATCTCAGACTGTTTGAGAACACATCCTCATACCCACAGCTCAAAAGGATCTGCAGCAGGGAACTGTATCCGTCAAACCTCCAATCTAATCAACAAAACCCTGCGGCAGAATCAGAATAGTGGCTGTTGTCGACCTTAAAAGATGTTGCTGATTGGCTGTGGACGGCGCTCCAATGCAGCAAAGTGACTCAGCAGGTTTGGTACATTGCACCCAGGAGTGATGCTTCCCATCTCTACAACACACACACACACACACACACACCCCGCCTGTTACATTAGGCAATGAGCTGAGTTAGAAAGCATCCCTCCTTCTTATTAATCCTCCCCAGCATGCAACGGATCTATGTAGTGTCAAATTTGATGTGATTTGTCCTTTAAAAAAAAAAAAAAAAAGAAATGCATTACAACTGTTTCCCAAGGAATATTTTCTCTTTGTAAGATGAAAAAAACCCCACAAAAACTGTTCAGACATGTTGAAACCTTTTGCAACCTCCAATAAAACAAACTGCAGGTGACCCGCCAAAATATATATATTTTTTACAAGCAATGCAGCAAGTTATCTCGGGCAGGAACCTAAATTGTATTGATTGTTCTAAATGTGTTCTCAATAAAAGACCAATTACAGACCTGAGACTTTAGACCTCTTATCTGCTTTTCCCTTTTCTCACATCCTTCCCAGCATTCCCCCCTTTCCCTCCTCCTCTTCTGTGCTGCAGTGCCACAAATCTGATCCTGCGAACCCAGTCGGACGGAGCCGCGCCCATCCGTCCCGTCCCCAAGCAGAGGAACACAAATAAAGTCCCAAAGCACTGCAGGTTCAGGGATACAGTCAGAACTATGCAGACAGGGAGAGAACTGAAGGATGCTCAGAGGTCTCATTTCATTATCATCCAGTAATCCAGCTGCAACCAGAACCTCCAAACTGTTAAAGGCTAACTACAGTTTTTTTCCAACCTGGACCCTATTTTTCTATGTTTTTATGAGTAAGTACCTGATGGGAACAACAGTCTTTCACATTGGTCCAGTTTTAAGCGTGAACGATGTAACCCGCAGCCACAGTCCGGGCTCCAATGTAACGCTGTGAGGCAAATGTGCATCGTCAATTTGGTCTACTAAAAGTGCTTTCTTTGGCCACTGAAAGGCTTATATTACTATTCTAAGTGTCTGACATTATTGAAAGGATCCCTTCAGCGATAGGGCTTTTAAAAACCTCTTTAAGACCTTTCTGTTTAACCAGAAACAGCCTAAGTCGCTAGCGCTAAACCCACCAGACGCTATTTAGTAAATCAGTACTTTTAGTGTGTATGAAGCCAACATATTTCCACATGTAAATCGATAAACTATGTGCTATTTCAACCAAAACTAGAGTTGTGATGGTTGGAAAAGTGGAAAGACGACCCAAAAACAACTTTTCATAGTTTTATTTTGTTTCTGTCGACTTTGAATGAAGTGTATTTTATGATGCTAAAATTACTGTTTATTTACGTGGGGTCTGGTGACTTTAGCGAATATAACTTCTCGGATGTTTTTGTGTTTAAAAAAGGCATCTTACTCTTTAACAGAAAGGTCGACCTCCTTAGAAATCCTTTCCATAATGTTGTCAGACACTTAAAATTTTAATCTGAGCCTGTCAGCGGCAAAACAAGCACTTTTTTGAAGGTAAAACAAGTTGCACAATTGCCCTATTACCGGTAACTTACATTGTAGCTTGTCTACTGCAGCGATCTTGCTTAATACTGGACCAATGTCGAGATTTTTGTTTAAAGATTGTTGTGAAGATCAGTCAGACCCAAACACAAAGGTAAATAGGGTCCAGGACTCCTGGTTTAAAAAAAAAAAAAAAAAAAATAACTTTAGTTACCCTTACACCCTTACCCTACATTTCTTTGGGACAAGGAGCCTGAAATTATATCATATCTGATCAGTGAGAAAAATGATAACACATCAATCACCAAGGTAGCAATCTTACAGGGATTATCAGTGTTTCAAATACATGTCTTTTAGATATTTCTCTGTTTTAAAAGAGTTTCAACTCCGGTAGACTGAGGTATTAAATCTACAAAACCAAGACTTGTATCAGCTCTTTAAGGTCGCCATCTCCATGCAGTAAAACCTGTAAGAATTTAGAAAGCAACACATTTATTATGTTAATAACATAACAGCCACTAATATAAAATAATTCATTAAGAATAGACATTCATAATATAACTTATATGGATAACATATCCATATAAGTTAATTCATTTGGATACAATAGATAATACATACAGAAGCATTACAACCAGTCTAAATGTGTATTGAGTTCAGTGTATCTCTGCCCGGAGAGTAAGTTTCCTTTTTCCAACAGAAAATGAGAAATCATCAGTCAAATGGAGCTTTTTCACAGTAGACATTTGGACTTGTCAAGTGTCCCAGGTACCCAGATTCTCCACTGGGGGCGTGCGTCTATGCTGCGTTCCGGTTTTATTCCATCCTCTGCCACGCAGGGACTGCCCATTTGTCCCTCGCTCCATTGTTCTGACCTCTCAATAACCCCAAAAAATCCTTCTGGTGCTACAGCACACTAGTCTGACGTCCCTTTGTTTTGAAAAACTAAAACCCTCTGCTCCAACATCCCATTGTTCCAACCATATAGGCTTTTGTGGGCAGGGGCAACAGCTGCGGGCAGGGGGCAGTGGCTGGGCAGGGGGCAGCAGCCGCAGGCAGGGGGCAGCGGCCTGGGGCAGGGGGCAGCGGCCGGGGGCAGGGGGCAGTGGCTGGGCAGTGGGCAGCAGCCGCAGGCAGGGGGCAGCGGCCAGGGGCAGGGGGCAGTGGCTGGGCAGGGGGCAGCAGCCGCAGGCAGGGGGCAGCGGCCTGGGGCAGGGGGCAGCGGCCGGAGGCAGCGGCCGGAGGCAGCGGCCGGGGCAGCGGCCTGGGGCAGGGGGCAGCGGCCTGGGGCAGGGGGCAGCGACCTGGGGCAGGGGGCAGCGGCAGGGGGCAGCGGCCGGGGGCAGCGGCCTGGGGCAGGGGGCAGCGGCCGGGGGCAGCGGCCTGGGGCAGGGGGCAGCGGCCGGGGGCAGCGGCCTGGGGCAGGGGGCAGCAGCCTGGGGCAGCGGCCGGGGGCAGTGGGCAGCAGCCGCAGGCAGGGGGCAGCGGCCGGGGGCAGGGGGCAGCGGCCGGGGCAGGGGGCAGGGGCAGCGCTATTATTAAATTGTCCCTCACGGGAAAAGACTCTCGCGATTGCCACTCACTGGGTTGGGGTTAGGCATTTGACCTCCAGTGGCTAAGGTTGGGATAGCCGATTGGTCGTTTGGTTTCACATCCACAACATTGCATTAAGCGTTTTCAGTGTAGCTGTTACACATAAAGTGGGGAGCAGTTGAGTGTTGAAGCAAAAACGAGTCCAGCTTGGTAAAAAAGCATTTAACCTAGTGCTGTACAATTACTCAAAATGTTAGTCCCGATTTTGGCTCCTAATTCTCATAAAAAGGGATTTATAAAAAAAAGAAAATGATTATCATGCGGGGATTTTACACTTCTAGATGTTTCACTGTTGGTTGTTTTAATAATTGCAATATCTTTCCAAAAGACAATGTAATTGTGATTTCACTATTGATCAGATTATTGTGATTATTACTTTTTCCCCATAATTGAGCGGCCCTAACTTAACCCCAATTTAAAGCACTACCACAACAGGACTAATGTTAGCATCAAATCATGCTAGAGAAGACTCTGCAATTAAGGCTTAATTTGCATTCAGAATGTAAACCCATCAAATAACCCTTAATTTCACATTAAAATCCATGCATCATGGAGGCAAAGCAAGTATATATTTGAAAGCCCATTCAGTGATTCTGGATACATTCTTCATCTCCAATTCTACTGACATGTTTTGCATTATGTTTCTGATAACCCGTTTTGTTGCCAATGTAGAGATAAAAAAGCTGATATTAAAGCTTTAGTGCACAACTTTTATATATTAATGAACGTCCGTTACATTCAAGCCATCGTCAAATGAGTTGCTACAAAGCTAATTAAGACTATCAGCTCCACACAACTCTCTCTGTATTTCTCATTATGACGATGTTCAGAAGATGGCGTCCGGCGACTTTCGCACACAGAAACTCTAGCGAAGATAATTACTTTCTAAAGAGTCCATCATATTTTATTTTAATCCTCCGTGACCTCCTTGGCTACTAGCAACTGAGTGGAGGAGGGTGGGGGCGGTGCGCAATCACGGAAGGCTTGTATCAGAAAATTGTATTGAAAACAGACTGCAAAGAAAGGAAATATTTCTGAAAAAATAATAATTCTGATATAAATGCAAGTCAATCCACTGACATTTACAGTAAAGATGAAAAGTCAAGTTGTGTCAAGCTAGTGAATATTTACATAAATGTTGATTGGTTGAGAAATGATTGGAGACACTGATGAGTGAAGGCATAGGAACTACATCCAAGTCCACAATAGCGCCTTATGGAGGTATGTGTTTCCAGTGTACATAATATGGGAGGTGTTGGCTTCTAAACCCAATAACATATGTATACAATGTAATCTTGGCATCCTATATGACACAATGGGATAAAACCATCATATGTTGTGGGGAACCACAGTAGTTGTTCAGCCACTTTGCAGACACGTTCATTTCCCCCTCCAATAAAGAAAAGCTAGTGATAATGACATTCATTTATAATTGAAATAGATCTAATGAAAAGGGCTCAGCATGAGCTGATTATTTAAAGAGGTTCAGTGGTCACATCGTGTGATGAATACAACTGAACTGAAATGAAAGACTGACCCAACCTTAAAAAAAAAAATGAATCTATATGCAGACAGGCGGCTCCAATTCGTCTTTTATTCGTGTCTGATAACCAGAGACTAATGATGCTCTAAGGTTCAGAAGAAGAAGAAAAAAAGAAAACGACCAAATACATTTTTTATGAGCTATAAAAATGCAATTTACGTGAAACGTATCACATATCTTCAAAAGGAAGCTTTTGGCTCAGATAATGGAAAAAGAAGAGCTCACAACAGACAAGGATGAGGCTAATATCTGGATAAGCGATGAGTTTCACCACAAAGCAGAAAATAAGCATCATTAAAAACTGAACAACCATACAAATCCAGTCTGGCTATTGTTAGATAACAAGGGAAACAACCAATCAGCTACTTCAGAGTCAGCCTGCTGTTTGTACATACAGCTGCGATGATGCCGAGCGGCCGTTTTACCACCTGACGTACAAAAACTGTTGATGCAAAATTACACATATGTCTAATATTCATTGTATGCTGTTGCATTAAGACTTCTGTTCATTGTAAGTAGGGGGTCCAAACCAGAAAAACAGGGTGTCAACATACTTTTGGCCACGTTATGTACTTGCTTTCACACTGGGAGCGTTACGAATAAACAACACGGAAATGCAAAATCCTCACCTGGGAATATTCATGCCAGCAGGCAGGGTTCAAAATTCAGTTTTTTGACCACCAGCCAAATGTCTAGTGAATGCTACAATTATACCAGACACTCAAGGGATTACCGTTGGGTTTTTTTGGTTGGTGAGGGACAAATCTACCAGCCACTTGCATATTTTACCATCTTGTGGCTGGTGCTTATTTTGGACCCTGCCGGCAGGTACACAGTTCCATCTAGGACTTTTATTGTGAAAGGTAATTAACCCTCATGTTGTCTTCCTGTCGACCTGCAACTTTGTGTTTTTTCTAGGTTGAAATTTCAACATTTTGTTGTTATTTTTCTACACTTTTCTCAACATTTTTGTCAATTTTATTCCAATTTTTTTTTTGTCACCTTTTGGACATTTTTTGAATTATGTTTTAGTCAATTTTTTAACAATTTTTTGTCACTTTTTCCAATGTTTTTCTTTTTTTTGTTACTTTTTCCGTTATTTTTTCTTTTTTTTGATGACATTTTCAGTGTTTAAAAAAGAGTGTGTTGTGGCTGATTTTTTTATTTCTTTTTTTTCTGCGTTTTTGTAGTTTCTTTTCAACATTTGTCACTTTTTTCAATGTTCTTTTGTCATAGTTTTGATATTTTTGAAGTTTTTGTAAATGGGACAAATTTGACCCGAGGACAGCAGGAGGGTTAAAAGATCTGGATATGAAATGCGCTGCGTTTGTCGAGGTTGAAAGCAGTAAAAGTTTCCCCCCCTGGGTGGCTCTGTAGTAAAACTAACACAATCTGGTTATAAAATACTTGTTCGTACATAAATAGAAGCCAAAAAGAATATTTGTTGTTGGTTCATGTTAGACTATAGATCCAATTAGCAGGTAAACAAGCAACATTAATCAAGCGACCTTTCAAACCAAAAGCCTGAGCACAAAGCAGCCAGTTTACTTCTGTTCTGTCGAGATGTCCGCTGCAATTCAATTCATTCAATGTTAGAAAAACAGCAACATCTTTGGTGTCTTCCATCTGGTTCCTGTGTACTGTTATTCCCTTCAGCTCCATTGGAGAAGTGATTGTGTGTGTGTGTGTGTGTGTGTGTGTATATATATATATATATATAGTATAAAACTATTTTCTACAAACCTTTACATTCACAATCATCCCTTTACAAGCATCAGCATGAAAAACCTGTGAAGTTACAGTATAATGCATATTGCATATATATATATATATATATATATATATATATATATATATATATTTTTTTAAATGAAGTGGTGTCTTCCATCCATGTGTTCAGTACATTCCCGTGGATGGGTCCAAACTCCTACAGTGGGGGGGTGTTTTTTTCAGATAAAACTCTGATAGCCGTAGTTCACCAACCACATCGTCGTCACAAACAACTTCAAGAACCATCAGATGATGGAATGTCCGGGTCCGTCGCACGCACATATGCACGCACGTACGCACGCACGCACGCACGCACGCACGCACGCACGCACGCACGCACGCACGCACGCACGCACGCACGCACGCACGCACGCACGCACGCACACTGCTAGGTTTTCACCAGCAGCTGTTCTGAAATGTCCTCTGGTGTTCTTTCTCCTTCGCGGGATTTTTTCCTCTTCTTGTGGCCTGTGGAGTCAACACATGTCGTCAGATAAGGAACAGTTCTGTTAAAGTTCTGTTAAAGTTCTGTTAAAGTTCTGTTAAAGTTCTGTTATTTTTCATATTGGAACTTAACCTTGTAATTGTGCCTCTTCTGGCTACGGGTCGTGCTTAACTTTCCACCTCCGTTGTAAAGAACTACATTTACATTGCACTGTTTTGATTTAATAACAAATACCATTTGCTACGTTTACGCCTCTCGTTTACGCCTCTCGTTTACGCCTCTCGTTTACGCCTCTCGTTTACGCCTCTCGTTTACGCCTCTCGTTTACGCCTCTCTTTACGCCTCTCGTTTACCTCTCGTTACGCCTCTCTTACGCCTCTCGTTACGCCTCTCGTTTACGCCTCTCGTTTACGCCTCTCGTTTACGCCTCTCGTTTACGCCTCTCGTTTACGCCTCTCTTTACGCCTCTCGTTTCGCCTCTCTTACGCCTCGTTTACGCCTCTTTCGCTTTCGCCTCTCGTTTACGCCTCTCTTTCGCCTCTCTACGCCTCTCTTACGCTCGTTTACGCTCTCGCCTCTTTACGCCTCTCGTTTACGCCTCTCGTTTACGCCTCTCGTTTACGCCTCTCGTTTACGCCTCTCGTTTACGCCTCTCGTTTACGCCTCTCGTTTACGCCTCTCTTTTACGCCTCTCGTTTACGCCTCTCTTTTACGCCTCTCGTTTACGCCTCTCGTTTACGCCTCTCGTTTACGCCTCTCGTTTACGCCTCTCGTTTACGCCTCTCGTTTACGCCTCTCATTTACGCCTCTCGTTTACGCCTCTCGTTTACGCCTCTCGTTTAGATGCTCCGACTCGCCGGAGCATCTAAACCAGAGAAAAAAAATATATATATAAAAATCGGACCCCGTTTTGGTGTGGAATCTCCAGGGTTGTGTTGCCGTCTCAACGGCCGCAAACGGAGACACCAACAGACGCCAGTGTTTCGCCGCTAGACTAGGTGATGGCGTTACCGGTGCAACTACCAGCATCGAGTGGAATTTATATGCTGGCCAGTTTATGAGAACGCTGATTATATATGCGGTTAGGGCTTGTTAGTTTAATCAGAGTTTAGTTTGTCTGCTGAAGCTAAAACCACGTGTGTGAAGGGTTAGGTACCAGTCACAGTTTTACCGATACTGTTACCTGAAATTCGGTTCCGGTACCCAATGGTACTTTTTTTTCCGTAATTTCCCTCTGTAATTACAAAAAATGATTTCAGTTGTAAAGATTATTCCAAACCTATTTATCCCATTAACATGGATCATTATGTTATTTATTTTGAATATATTACACTCTAAAGAAAAAAAATAAAAATACAACCCATCCCTACAACCTATTAATATAATTTAATTATTATTAATTTCTTACTCACTGTAACTTTTATTCTTGCAATTGTATATTATTCTATTTTAGCTCGTTTTATTTTCATCATGACCAATTTTAATTGCTCTTAAATGTTTTATGTAAATGTTTTTATGTGTCTAGTTTTATCTGTTTGCAGTTTATCGCTTATAAGCTATAAGAAAAAGAAATAGAGCCCTTCACGAAACTTCATGAGAATACAAAGAAGGCAAAATGTGTGTGTGTGTGTGTGTGTGTGTGTGTGTGTGTGTGTGTGTGTGTGTGTGTGTGTCAAAGCAGGGAGAGAGAGAGAGAGAGAAAGAAAGGCATAGAAAAGGTTTTGTAAGACTGACTGAGTTTGAGCAGGAGTTTCTTGCCCAGTGTGTCCTCTGAGCCGCTCAGGGACAGGCTGCTGATGAAAGGGGACGTGTCCGTTTCTATGGGAACCGAGGCCATGTCTGAGAGAGGGAAGAGAGACGTAGTCATGCCTCTTTCAATGATGAATAGTTTTGGTCTCTGTTGGAGGACACATTTAAAGTCGAGGATGACTCTCGGAAAAGGTTTGTGTATAAGATGAAACTAAAGACGACGTGTGACATCTCTGGGACCTTTTAAAGCTGGCCAGTGATTGGTCCGCGCACTATAAGGCTAGAGTATATTATATAAGGTTTGTGTTACCATATTTGACAGAAATCTGTGCATTTTCATGTTATTTCTGACAATTTGATAAAACAAATGTGTATGTTATGTAATAATAAAACCCCAATTAACTAAACTGGTTAACCCTTGTGTTGTTTTTTTTTTTTTTCTTCCACTTTTTTTTGAAGTTCTTGAAGCTTGTTTCGGCATATTTGTCTTTTATCATTTTTTTTTCTTCCAAATGCTATACAATTGAATGAAACAACCAAATTCAATGAAAGTAGTGAACTGATCATTTATATTACTTGTGAAGAGCGTTGTATGGGACCATCCATGTTATTTTTTTGGGACAATTTGGTTGCAAAAAATAAAAATAAATAAATAAAAAGTAAATATGTAAATAAATCACTCAACTCATCAATTGCTATTTTTATTTGGGTCTGGCTAAAACCTCTTTAGAGGGGCGGCAACAATTCCTCTATGCAGGAAAAACACTGAAAATGTGAGTAGAAAGTGTCTTTCCGACCAATCAGATTGCATTTCTAAACATAGCAGTTGACATCAAGACCTCGTACCAGTGTGTGCGTCGGTCTCAGATCTGTCCTCCCTGATGTAAGGGATCTCATCCATCCGGAGAAACACTGAATCGCTGGGACTCTTCTGGCCGTCAGACTTGCTGCCTGCAGCAGATACACATAAACACATGCACGCATCAAAATACACGTGAGGCCTGGGGCGACCTCTAGCTCACCCAGTAAGAGCGTGCGCCCCATGTAGGCTGAGGACTTTGCAGCGGCTGGGTTCAAGTCCGACCTGTGGCCTTTTGCCATCACCCATCTCTCTCCCACCTTTCCTTTCCATCCACTGTCTATCCACTATTTCTGAAATAAAGGGAAAAAAAAAGCCCCCCAAAAAAAATACACCTCAGGCCTTTCCATTTCTGTAATTGATCCACGTTGACAGCCAACAAAAGTCAAACTGCTTCTCATAGGGATCCGTTACCAGACAAATAGAGCCTCCTGTATTTTCCTTTATTTTCATGTTTTCTTATCTGATTTTTATTCAGTCATTTCTCTGTCTGTCAGTCTGTTTCTCTCTCCTCACACTGCTTTTTGAAAACATCTCTTTGCAGTTTGAATGAGGTTATTAAACTATTCATCACGAATATGTTGCCCTAATAAATTCAGAGACACTCATTGGACCATCTCTTATTTATTCCAGTCTGAACTGTGAACCTGCTCCAGAACTGTCATTTCCTGTCTGTCTCAGGAGTCGAGGACACTTACGGACGATGCGGTTCTTCTCGTTCAGCAGCGAGGTGCTGTGCGGGACGCTGGACTGCTGTCCTCGGGTTCGGGCCGAGCTGGGCCGGCCGTGCTCCCTGGGTGGGGGCATAAGGGTGGTGGTGGTGCTGCTGCTGTGCCCTGGGGGCATCAGCATGGCGCCGTGCTCCGCGGCCGGGGCCTCCGGGGTCGGGGAGTTGCCTTCTGCCAGGCGGCCGTCTGCATCCGGCGTCAGAGGAGAGCTGTCCATCCGGGTGGCTGTCACAGCGTTCTGGTAGTGGCTCCGGGTGATCTGACACACAGGAGCAGAGGATTCTGGGTAGTGTTAAGGGTTGGAAGGTTGTTATAGACCTTTTTTTGTGTTTGTAAACATCGATGATGTGTTTGGGCGGAGCCTTGGCTATATCCTTGACGTTCCACTTCCGGGAGAGCTCTGGTGCTGCAGGAAATTACGCCAGATGCATGTCTTTTTGCCGATGTCCGTAACCTTCCACTTTCTTTGTGTTGGAATTTTATACTCCGGTGGATTTCTGAGGACTATGGTTAACTGCTCCTCAGATCTCTGGAGGGTAAATCCAGACAGCTAGCTAGACTATCTGTCCAATCTGAGTTTTCTCTCGCACGACTATTTTACAGCTGCTCCGTGACGATTGTGATTGGTTTAAAGAAATGCCAATAAATCAGAGCACTTTTCCCATCCTGAAATGCTGTGAGGACTAGCCAGACCCTCCTCCGCTTTGCAGTGTGTGGATAGTCCAGCAAAGTGAGACTAGGCGGAGCCTTAAGTCTGATTTATGGTCCTGCAGAGGCTCCACACAGAGCTTTAGCCGTAGGGGCTGAAGTTTGTACTTGTGTGTTGGTGTCTGTATCGTAGCGTATCTCTTTAAGAGAATAGCATGGCCATCATGTGTGTTTGCGCGTGGGGAGCGTATACTGTATGATGGTGTGACAGTCAGGTGTTACCTTGATGATCTGCAGATGTGTGAGCTGTCTGACAGAGTAGTCCGGCAGGTAGACGTTCCCCCCACCGTTCAGTTGGCTCATGCTGCCTCCGTACAGCATGGACTCCGAGCGGTCCAAACCACTGCTGCGAGAGGGGGATCTGTGGACTACAGGAGATGAAGAAACCAATACATCTTATGAAGCACTTTCACAGACACTGATGAGACTCTGATGAAATCACAAGCGACCCCAGAGCTTCATTTTTCATTTTCCCTTCTTGATGTGGGGCGGGCTCAGCCATTGTAGCTGAAAGTTCACTGACTTGGAAGTGATGGCATATTTCAAGCTGTTCAGAGACATTTAAGTGCTGTGGCTGAAGATTTGTGGAGCGTTTGAGTGCTGCTGATGGGGTTCTTCACTCAAGTGCATATTCACATGCAGTCATTTATTTTTGACAAAATGTTGATTCTTTCAGTTTTCTGATTTTCAGATTGTGTCATTTCTTCTGATTCCTTGGTAAATACATCTAGTGTGATTGATTTTTAGATGCATCGCGATTCTCTCTAGAACAATTCAATGCTCAATTCTGATAAGTTAATAATCAATTATTAAAAATGTGTTGATTTTTATTTAAAAGTTAAAGTCTTCAGACATGTACAAATCAGAAAACAGCTTAGAGTTCAGGCAGAACAAAAAAACACAAAAATGGCCAAAAGGACAAAGAATAAGTTTTGTATGTATACACATGATCTAATAAGACATGCATGCATGCAAATAGTAACGTTAGAAAAACCACAACACCACACTGGATCTAGCTAGACCGGACAGGCACGCCGCACACACTTGTTCGGGCTTGCGAGACTTCCAAAGAGTAGTAACGTTACGTTTTGAGTGGATGGCGAGCGTGAGACGACGAAATGGACGCCAATAAGATTCTGAATGGAAAAAGTCGTCAAATGGTTCATTGACAAGACCAAAGTGATCTGTGTGTTTGGTCGTTGTGAACTGAGCAGCACGTCCAGTCTAAAATACCCCCTGATGGCCATACTCTCGTCAAAGTATTTTTCTCACCCTTTTATTGATGGACATTGTGTGAGAGATGATTTGCTCCGTGTGTTAATGTTAGTGTGAAACTGTAGGCTATATGATGATGTTATTTTCAGTAAAAAACATTTGCACAAAGCGAGCCGATCCACTTTTCCTGTTGATAAGAGCATTAAAATGAGAAACAAATAATGGGACAAAAAGAAATCAAGAGACATTTAAAATAGATAAAAATGTGTGATGAACTGCGAGTTAACTATGACATTAATGTGATTAATAGTGATTAAATATTTTAATCGTTTGACAGCACTAATGTGTTTGTGTGTGTGTGTGTATGTGTGTGTGTATGTATGTATGTATATATATATATATAGTAGCTTTTATAATATGTATTCGTGTTTTTTAATTCTGTACTGGTATAGTATAGTATAGAGTATAGTATCAGCTGCCCAGTTTGACAGCCAGGCCGGGTTGGCAGATATACCTAGAAAAACGTAAAGCCAGCGCGCTACAGCTGTAACGCTAGTACAGCCATGAAAGCAGCAAAGAAAGGTACAGGATAAACGGAGATATATTCTAACAGTTGCGTAAATATTGGAGATGTATTTGAAAGATTGAGACAGTTAAGAGCCCAAAAGGACGCTGAGTTGGCTAATTTCCTCCTGAACAGGTAAGCATTAGCTTCAAGCTAATTTATCACGGCTACTAGGGACGGGCATGTTATGTCATTTCAACATTCGTGTACTCAGATTGAATTATATAGCTATAGTACCTGAGTTGGTTACTCGCAAAAACAATACAGACACAGCCAGTAAAGTGATCCTGACTGGTCCTGGCTAACGGTACCATGCTAACCCTGCTAACTGCTAATGTAGGACCAGGCAAGAAGGCCAAAGCTGTTTACAACGTGGAGCCTTTTCAGCGGCCGGAGACGACAATGGTGAGTTATTTTAAGCCAAGAGAGGGGGCTGTAACTTGGGAAGAGAGGACCGTGAGTTAGCAGTGTGTTTAGCGATTGTTGCTGTAATTCCAAGCCAATAAAGTGTGTATTTCAGTCGGGTGGAGAGGACAGCGAGGTTGTGTGGTTTTTAGTGGTTCCTACTGTAATTCTAAGTTGAAAGGTGTGTCTGTCAGTTAGGTACAGAGCTTGCAGAGCCTACAGAGCACTTGTTGCTAGACCTAGTCTATCTGTAAAGTGTCTCAATAACTCTTGTTATGAATTGATACTATAAATAAAATTGATTTGAATAGAGCTCCGCGTGGGCATGGGCTTTTATGACTGTCAACACAGCCAGCATCTAACGTTAGCTACTCCACTGTGCTGTGAAGTAATATATGTGAGACAAGCGTCTAGCAACATTGTTGTGAGTGCTGCGATCGAAGTCTGGCAACCAACGTGGTCTTCAAGTCTGGGGAGGAGGGGGCGGGGAGACGACACTCTGCAGTATTTTACACTAGCTAGTTCACTAGCTGTCAGTATTACATATCGCACCTTTAAGTTTAACGTGTAGTAAGACATGTAGTGAAGAGGAAGGAGGTTTGGTTTGGATGTTAGGAAGCAGATTTTCTCAAGAAAATAAACACTGTGTGTGTGTGTGTGTGTGTGTGTGTGTGTGTGTGTTTCTACCTGCTGGCATAATGGAAGGAACTCCAAAGTAAGAAAAAGCTCCATTCTCAAACTTCAGCGCCTCCTTACCAAACTCCACCTCAACTCGACCCTGAAGAAACACAGAAACACGAAGTGAGCCGACCAGCTTCTGTCTTGTCTACTTGCAGTATTTCTTGCAGCATTAAAAGCTGGTATACCTGCAGGACCAGGACAAAGTAGTCCACGGGTTTGTTGCGCTGGAACAGGAAGTGCTGCGACGCTCGCTTGTTCTTCTCGTCAAAGTTGAGTTCCTGAACCACGCTGGGGTGTTTGATCAGCCTCAGCAAGATCTTCTCTGAGATGTGAGCAGGTTTGAAAGGCTCCACCTCTGACAGGAGGAGGAGACAAGAGATGACAACATGTTCCTGTGGCCCAACCAGGAGGACTGGCCATCACACTCAGGACTCTGGCTGGTATTCATATTAAAAATGACCAGGATGTAGGTATGCCAACTTTGTCAATATAAGCCAAATGTAGGATATAATCTTAACTGAGGTACAAATGCTTACTTTTGGCCCCTAAATACCTCTGTGATCTCTTCCACCCTCTCTGGACGTCAGTGCTGCTGCTCCTATGGTACGGTCTCCCTGTCTCAACCTGAAATACTTAATCCTTTTTCTCTTTTTAAATTACGATCCATCTTTAAAGCCTTTCTTTTTCATTCACATAGTTTTTGCTTGTTTTCATACAGAATCCCCAAACAGCAAGAGATATGAAGCGTTTTTAAGGATGTAAACTGAACCAGCTCGAGATTTCCACCAGACCTGTGAGGAAGCAAAAGGCAATGTGGCACCACTACTGTCCCATGGAAATATTTGAAAGATGGAAATCCCATTAAACTCAGGCCTAATACTTTACCTTAAAGGTCCCATGGCATAAAAATTTCACTTTTATGAGGTTTTTTAACATTAATATGCGTTCCCCCAGCCTGCCTATGGTCCTCCAGTAGCTAGAAATGGTGGTAGGTGTAAACCGAGCTCTGGGTATCCTGCTCTGCCTTTGAGAAAATGAAAGCTCAGATGGGCCGATCTGGAATCTTGCTCCTTATGAGGTCATAAGGAGAAAGGTTACCTCCCCTTCCCTGCTTTGCCCACCCAGAGAATTTGGCCCACCCATGAGAGAGAGACATCATAGCTGTCAAACAAGCAAAGTGGCAGTTGGTCAAGGCCACACCCCCAGCCTACCCCTTGCCCCCCCCTCCTTCTCCTCAAAAGCTACAGACTCAGAAATGGCACATACTAAGGAAAGCTCATTGTGGGACTGGCTCTAGTGGCTGTAATTCTGCACCAAGGCCCCAGTAATAGGGGACCACTAAGGTCTATATTAAAGAAACTTCAGATACAGTATTAGGGGACCACTAAGGTCTATATAAAAGAGACTTCAGATACAGTATTAGGGGACCACTAAGGTCTATATAAAAGAGACTTCAAATATGGTATTAGGGGACCACTAAGGTCTATATTAAAGAGACTTCAGATACAGTATTAGGGAACCACTAAGGTCTATATAAAAGAGACTTCAGATACAGTATTAGGGGACCACTAAGGTCTATATTAAAGAGACTTCAGATACAGTATTAGGGGACCACTAAGGTCTATATAAAAGAGACTTCAGATACAGTATTAGGGACCACTAAGGTCTATATAAAAGAGACTTCAGATACAATATTAGGGGACCACTAAGGTCTATATAAAAGACTTCAGATACAGTATTAGGGACCACTAAGGTCTATATAAAGAGACTTCAGATACAGTATTAGGGGACCACTAAGGTCTATATAAAAGAGACTTCAGATACAGTATTAGGGGACCACTAAGGTCTATATTAAAGAGACTTCAGATACAGTATTAGGGGACCACTAAGGTCTATATAAAAGAGACTTCAGATACAGTATTAGGGGACCACTAAGGTCTATATAAAAGAGACTTCAGATACAGTATTAGGGGACCACTAAGGTCTATATAAAAGACTTCAGATACAGTATTAGGGGACCACTAAGGTCTATATAAAAGAGACTTCAGATACAGTATTAGGGACCACTAAGGCCTATATAAAAGAGACTTCAGATACAGTATTAGGGGACCACTAAGGTCTATATAAAAGAGACTTCAGATACAGTATTAGGGGACCACTAAGGTCTATATAAAAGAGACTTCAGATACAGTATTAGGGGACCACTAAGGTCTATATAAAAGACTTCAGATACAGTAGGGGACCACTAAGGTCTATATAAAAGAGACTTCAGATACAGTATTAGGGACCACTAAGGCCTATATAAAAGAGACTTCAGATACAGTATTAGGGGACCACTAAGGTCTATATAAAAGAGACTTCAGATACAGTATTAGGGGACCACTAAGGTCTATATAAAAGCATCCTAAGAGCACCATGTCATGGGACCTTTAAGTTCAACTCAAGCCTATTCCTCAACCAAAGGCCCAACATTCTCTGTCCCTTAAAGAACTGAGACTGAGAGAAAGTATCCTGAGTTTGGATGATATCCCTCGTCTCGCCTTCCCTGTGAGTATTCACAACGTGAGGATTTGTTCCAAACTGTAGAGATGCAGCAGCACAGACATGCAGCAGCGAGCTGATTGGCTGTTACCTGTGGACAGGAAGCGGTGTGTTGCCAGGAGAAGCTGAGGAGAGATATTCACTTTCATCTCGTTCTCTGACAGTTTGAAGATGGAGAAGTCCTGCTGCTTCCGCTCGTGGTGAGAAACACGGCGCTTCGTACGATTATCAGCTGATTGGGCAGACACACACCGACACACAGAATGAGTAAGTCACACAGCTCTTAGTGCCTACATGTCAAACTTAATGCTTGTGGGCCAAATCCGGCCCCCATAACAATTTAGGTTCACAATAAATTTAGGCCCGCCTAATTTTGTCACTTTTTACAAAGATTTTGCCAACCAAGCTGTAGGTGAGAAGACTATTGAGACATGTAATAATAAAGTCAAAGATATTTGACTTTTTCAATGACATAAAAGCAATAAAATCTACATGTCTGGCCCTTGATATGATTCTCATTTTTCAGTGTGGCCCTTAGGGAAGTTGAGTTTGGCCCCCCTGTTTTAATGGATGCCATACATTCATATTTTGAGTGTCTGTGCACATGTATACGTACTGTAGAGGTCCGTCTCGTCGAGGATCTCTGACTTGATGATTTCCTCGATGACGTCCTCCAGGGTGACGATGCCCATCACCTCATAGAAAGGGTCGCCCTCGCCCTCGTTGTTCACCCGCTGCACGATGGCCAGGTGGGACTTCCCTGGACGAAAAGGTCGACCAAGTCATCATTTTTAACCCAGATTGCATTTAGAAAATACTTTACAGAGCAAAACATTTGGACAAAGCAAAATGCAACTGCAGTGTGTTTTCTCTAGGTTTGTTGAAGACTTGGGTGCACGTCTTTGGCGGGGGGGCGTAGGGGTCGACCCTCAAGATTTTTTTTCATCTTAAAAGAGATGCATTTCCACAACATTTTGGACCTTTTTCAATTTCCATTTTTCAAAACCATTATTTGGTCTCTAAAACTAGAGCAGATAATCACACTCAAAGAGCTTAAATGTCAATAATTATATCAATGTTCTTTTTAAACCACCCAAAATATCATGACAACGCTCTTTGGCAAGTACAGATCTCTACTTTTATTAATTTTTGAGTGTTTTATTCAATTTTATAACATTTGAAAAAAAAAAATTGAAGTGGTTTCGGAATACTAAAAGTTGACATATTCCAGTTTTTGATTATCCATCAACATACATTCTTTTAATTTTAGTCTAAATAATTACTAATTCCTTTTTTTCTAACTCAAACATTAGGTTTAATTTTCTATAAATAAGGTTTATTGAACATAAATTCCACAAATAACTGTAAAACTAAAGTTAATAAGTTACGTAGTGTTGAAAACGGAAAGTGACAAACGTAAAAAAAAGCGTCAAAAGTGTTAAGAAAAAGGGACAAAAACTTAAAAAGTTAAAAATATTGATTTAAAAAAAACCTCAACAAAAGATTTTCAATTTTGACCGGAGTCCGAGGATCGTGTCCCGCTTCCTAAAGTCAACCGTTGCTTTCTTCTTTTCCTAAACCCAACTCGTCCGCTGTATAGAAATGCGTACAGATAACACCTGGCTTTAGAAAAGTGGCGTGTATGTTTACGCGATAACACGCTACTTGTAGAAAGTTGCGTGTACTGTATGTGTACGCCCGCTGTATTACAGCGTAGACATAAACGTGGATAGCTCAAAATGCGTACCGATAACACGCCACTTGGCTTAAGAAAGTGGCCGTGTATGTTTACGCAAAGTCACAATGTCGTGTTGGACAAGGAGCAAAAATATGGGATTTATTCAGTTCTTCAGAAATAAAACACATTAAAATGTGCTGAAAACAGCTGCTCTAAAGTCTTTTTCTAAAGGTACTGATGTCTTAGTAGTAAATGGTAGTAAATAATCTAGTTAATTATCTCAGAAAGGGTCGGACCCACCACCAATAAATGTGTTTCCTCTGATTCAGGAGATGAGATAATGACCAGGATGCAGATACTTGGTGCAGTGTCGGCTTATTGTCAATGATAGGTTGATATTTATGCATGGGAGAGTTAAAATGTAGTTAACCATTCATAGGGAGCTTTCAGGGCGGAGTCAGCATGAAGTGGACACTAGGGCGCAGGAATAGATCAGAATGTGTAAACGAGTAGAAGTGTCTCACAAATAAGGAGTCGTGTCAAAGGTAACTCACAGAAATAGATCAACTGACCACTGCAGGACAAGAAGCCTTTAAGACACGCAGTTATTCTGATGTTCGCTGGTCACTCTTGTATTGACATCCGTGTGTGTACAGAGTCGGCTCACTGTGTCATAAAAGTTTGTTTGAATAAAGCTGCAAATGATCTGAAATCCCAGGACTCGTCACCTTTTGAAGTCTTCACCATTGTCTCCTGATCTCAACCCTTTATTAGTCAAATAAATATGATTTGATTTTGGCTGGGTCCCAAATTCCATACTAACATGCTCTTTGGTACCCTTTTTTAGTATGTCCGAAACCTTAGAATGTAACCAATAGTGCCTGAATTGCATACTATATCTGGTGAAATGTTACATTATGCAAACCCTGGACACTACACCGGCATGAGTATCCCACAATGCAATGCGGTAGTAACGACAAGGTTCGAAGCAGACAAACGGACACCAACCAATGAGCTCTGTGACGTCAAACGCATATAAACATATAAAACATATACAAATCTGTGATTTTTGTCACTTGTGACTGTCCGTCTAGTTGTTTTTGTCAGGCACCCCCCGCTCTGATTCTGTTTTCTGTCTGTTTTTCTCTGTCTGTTACGTCACGGTTCCTGTTGCCATGCAACCTGGGGAGGCGTGGTCTCCTTCATTCATCTCCACTATCACCTGTTCCGGCTCAGCCTAATCACCTGCACCCACCTGTGTTTCATCATCATCACCACCAGCTCTTATACCATGACCTGACATCCAGTCCCTGTCGGATTGTTAGTCTACCTAGTATGTGTTTGGCGCCTCATCTGATTTTTGCTAGTTATCTTGTGCTTCGTATCTGTCTTCGTGTCGGTAACGTCTGTCTCTCTCTGTCTACACCTCCTAGTAATTCTCCTACGGATCATCATCACTCTACACCTCCGGATTCATCTTCACTGCCCTGCCGCCACAGCATTTCCCCCGCTTCACCTGGTTTGGTCATCTGGTTCACGGACTTTCTCAATAAACTCTCCTTTGTTTCCATTCCTTGTCTGCGTTTGGGTTGTTTCTGCCGGCCGGGTCTGACAGTTTTCCTTTGACAGTAACCTAAGCATTATCTGGCGATGCCGCTATAGCGCAGGTCGGCAGGGGTTCCCGTGGTTACGCACTTCTAACGGCAAGGAGGCTCTCAGGAAGTGACGTTAAAAAAATTACAGCTTGGTGTGTCCGCAAAGATACACACTACTGTTTATTTACACAAAAGTATGTAGAATGATAGTGTACAGTACGTATTGAGTATGCGATTTCCGTGTACTTTATATTTGTATTCCAGATTAGATTTGAGTAGCGCTGTCTCTTCTCACATGCTTGACTCACACCGAGTGGGAGCTCTGCAGTAAGTGGAGCAGCAGGAGATGAATGCAGTGGGTGTAACAGCGAGGGAGGATTCAAAACAAAACACACATTCCATCACATGGATACACTCTCCAGAGTCTGCTGTGCCTCCGCTGTGTTTCCAGGAGGATGAGTGTGTGTTTCTCGAGGTAAAATCTTGGGGCGTTTCCAAAGACAAATGGAGTCATTAATAATCGGTGCACTGCTGGGGGAAAAACTTCTCCCGCAGAAGGAAATAAAACATAAGAGGAAGGCAACGTCTTAAATGGGATTAAATTGAATTATTTTAAACGAAGCAGAAAGAACAAGAAGAAAGGGGTGTGTGTGTGTGTGTGTGTGTGTTAACGAGGCACTGCACTGCAGACAGCAGCAGGTTGTGCGTTGCGTCACTCATCCATCCCTCTGTTACATAATTCACAAGTTCACTGTCAGACAGACAGACAGACAGACAGACAGACACACACACACACACACACACACACACACACACACACACACACACACACACACACACACACACACACACACACAGAAAACAGAGTGAATCCTTGTTTGTAGCTCCTCCTCAATTGGCTGGCTCCAGATCAACTTCCTCACTCGTGAGATTCTCTCTCTGCTTCTGCACTCATGCCTGCCAAATACTCACACACACACACACACACACACACACACACACACACACACACACACACACACACACACACACACAATTCTGGCAGAACTGCATTCAGTTAAATAGGTCAACCTTACATACAAAATAGCTTGGAAGAGGAGAGAGTATTTTCAGTCTTGTGTTTTTTCTCTCTGTGTTCTTCAGATTTAGCTTATTTGTTTCTCCATCAGTGTTCTCTTCAGTGTTCACGTGCTAACATTTCTTTTTCCTTCTAGTATTTCTTTGACCTCCCAACCTTGTTTAATTTCCTTGATTTCCCTCTTAAAGGGCAAGTTCTGATTTTTTTTTTCTTGTTGTTTTAAAGGGTTAGTTCAGATTCACCAAAGTTGCACAATAACACTAACAAACTAACTGATTGAGGCAGCGGTAGACTAGCAACTCCCGTGTTCTGCATGGTAAAATGGAGTCTGGTGGCTTTGAAGATGGAACGGTTTCATTAATATTATTTCAAAATGGAGCTTTACAAGAGCTTAGTCAGAGAGGCTAATTTATACAGAACTCCCTCGAAGAAATGCCTCCTTTGTTCCTGTCTGTTCATTCTGGGTCCAATGTGAGGAACCACCTCTTTCAGATGGCAAGACCTGCAAATGTGGCTAGTAGGCTAGTCTATAGCCACGACGTTCCACTTCCGCTATTGGTCCATTGCCGCAGGAAATTCTCTGGATGTCTCTCTTTTCAGTCGGATGTCCTTGACTTTCCGCTTTCCTTGTGTTGTAATTTTAAACTCCGGTGATTTTATGAGGACTATGGTTAACTGCTCCTCAGATCTCTGCAGGGTAAATCCAGACAGATAGTTAAAATATCTGTCCAATCTGAGCTTTCTGTTGCACGGCTAAAACAACTTTTTAATGTTCTACCAAAATAAGTTTCTTACTAGCCAGACCCTCTTCCGCAGCACTGTGAAGGAAGGTCTGGCAATGCGTGACTAGCTAGTAGGCTAAACTCAGCAAATTCACTTTATCAAGTGTCACTGCAGGGTCCCATGTCCTAAACTTAACACATGACCGGAGAGCAATATTTTCTTCAGCTAATCAGGATAAGGGCTGATCAGCTAAAATATGTACTGTGTACATTCATTCAGTACTTTTTGCACATTGTCTGTTGTTTGTTGGTTTGTTTTTACAGTTAAAAAACTGCTGCTGAATTTCCCCATTGAGGGATGAATAAAGTATTATCTAATTTAACAATATAATGGACACAGAGAACAGATGGCAGGGAGACAAACTGTAAATACAGCACACTGAATATTTTATACTCTGCCTCCTGGGACACAGTACAGTAACAAGGACAGAGAGAGAGAGGAGAAAGGATTTAGAAGGAGAAAATAAAGGACTGGGGGATATGGCCGTAAAAGGGCAGTAGTGTCTCATGTAAATCAATCCATGTCAACAGAGGAACAGAATAAATAAAGTCCCACCAGAGGGTTTGTCAGCAAAATACAACAAACCACGTTCCAGCCAATCACCGGTGAGATGGTTGGGGTAGGGGGTGGGAGTTAGTTCAACGCTTTTTGGTGATTGGCTGGAACGTGGTTTGTTATATTTTGGTGCACAGCCTGTGAAAAACAAAATCGTGCTGAAACCATGCAGGAACTCATAGTGCACCTTTAAGCTAACGTTCGCTTTGAAAAGACCACGGGATTTCCAAACTGAATACACACCGCACCTATAAACACTAAACTGCTTTGCTAGCTCAATCCGGTTGTAACTAAGATATCTGCTTAAAAAAAAAGAATTTTTTTATATATATATATATATATATATATATATATATATATATATATATATATATATATGATGGGTTTAGCTAATATAATGTTAATGTTGTCCGCGAACTTCAAACAACAGGGACAAGAAGTCAACCAGTTAATTAAAGGGTAATTACTGTATTTTTCAATCTGGAGCCTATTTTCCTATGTTGTTGTGTTTAAGTGAGCGAGGCGAACAACAATCTCTGACATTGGTCCAGTATTAATTGAGATTGCTGCAGTCGGCAGCGGCGAAACAAGCTACAATGTAAGTTAATAGATCCACTGTGCAGCTTGTATTTACTGTCACAAAATTGCTCGTTTTGCCGCTGACAGGCTCAGATTAATATTCTAAGTGTCTGACAACATTATGGAATATTATGAAATATTTACTACAGTTGGTATCTTGTTCTGAGACTAGATTTTTATTTTACTTTCTCAGGCAGACAGAAAGTTTTGAGGTTTGAGCTCTTACTTGGCCACACTGAGACGTCTCCTATCTGCATTTTGAAGTTAATGTTCTTGTGGGCTGTTTTGGCTCATCGTTGAAAAGAGAAACTCCAGCTCTAGTTTTCTGGCAGAGGGCTGCAGACTCTCGTCCAGGATGTGTGTGTAAAATATTCACCGTTCAGCCTTCCATCTGTCTAACTAAGCTTCCCCTGGCACTGGAAAGGCTTTTCGTACCTGCATTGTTCACAGCGGGAAGAGGTGTTACTTGGCCGGTTTCATTTGTGCCAGACACGCTGCTTAGCATTCAGGCCAACAAAAAAAACCAGACCGGCAGACCGGCTCTGCTACAACCGCGGCACTGTCTTTTAAATGTGTTGAAATAAGTGTTTATTCTAACTCTTGGCAAGGCAAAGGTGTGTCTTATTTTCCAGATACTGCTTCTTCCATACAACTCTTCTAATATACTGCAGCTAATGAGCTCTCACTGCAATTAAGGCAATGGTGTTGTGGCTTTTTAGATTTCTAGGGTACAGTTAACATTGTTTCGACTTTATTTCAATTTGAAGTTATGATCTGCTTCATGCCGAAAAATACCAATGTTGGTGATTCAGGTGATTCATAGAGATTTGGACTTTTAAGCTTGCAAATATGAATATTGTACAAAGAACTACTACAAACTGTTATCTTTTCTGTGGCTGTTATTGCCACTCTTCATTCTAACCCCAACCGGTCGTCAGACACCGCCCACCACGAGCCTGGGTCTGGGTCTGGGTCTGTCCGAGGTTTCTTCCTAAAAGGAAGTTTTTCCTCGCCACTGTCGCACTGTTGCTTGCTCTGGAGGGAACTACTAGAACTGTTGGGTCCCTGTAAATTCTGGAGTGTAGTCTAGACCTGCTCTATCTGGTCTAGACCTACTCTATCTGGTCTAGACCTACTCTATCTGTAAAGTGTCTTGAGATAACTGTTGTTATGAATTGATACTATAAATAAATTGAAATTGAAAATTGAATTGAAATATTGATGTGTTAACTTTCTATGCGTTCAAACTACAGCCAAGATAGTAGTTACCTTGTTCCAAATGTTTTCTTACTGTGACGTATGATATGCCTTTAGCTCTACCAGTCCTGTTATCTACTCCACAACACTCTGAACACTGAGCTGTGGCTTCACAAGTCGGCTCAGTCAACCTGAATAAAATCTTAAGTAGCCACCAGGCTCATTTAGCAAAGCACATGTATTACAATGGAGGTCTTTACCAGGCCTTTCAATGACCAACTATTAAGCTACCAATCCCAAAGTGAAGGCTTTCCACAAACGCTACAAATCTCCTTTTAATTCTTTATGTTTCAAATGTTGAAAGTTGGAGACAAACGGATTCAATAAGAACAGCCACAAGATTCAGACTTCAATCCCCAAACTAATACTATGTGTTCTTTCAGATAGTGTTGCCAACACCTCAGTAGACTTACGAACTTTTCAGACCTTCTCAGCGACTTATTTTTATTTTTTTAGCGACTTCAGACCATCAGGGAAAAAGCTGACATATTAAAGACATATTATATTGTAATTAATTTCCATGTATGCTGCTCAGAGTAATCACAGTCCACGGCTCTTCACCAATATGCAAATAGTCATACGGCATCATTTAGCAACTTCTAGCTCCTTTAATTGGAATAGAGTTGGAAAAACTGCCGCCAGACTGGGAAAGTCACCCCGTACACCAGACACCATAAATCTTGATTTAAAGTCCTGCAGAGGCTCCACGGAGAGCTTTTGCCGTAGCCTACGTAAGTGGCCTGAAGTTTTTTACTTGTGCGCTGGTGTGTGCGTCTATATATAATAGCAGGGCCGGCTTTTGTGTGTGTGTGTGTTTGTGTGTGGTGTGGTAGAGCGAATGAGAAAGTGATGGTGATTAGCTTCGTAGCAGTAGAGACTCTAGAGTCCTAGTGGAGAAACAATGTGTCATCTGTGCTTTCTGACCATGGTGGGACATCCATAGCGGGAAAAGTTAACCCTCTCCTTGATTGTTTAAATGCAACGCTACCAAGCCACAGCTGAACGACGTGCGTCGCCGCGACATGTAGTTACATTTTTCGAGAGGTGCATGTCCGGCTACGGCGTAGGGTCCGTGTCTCCGTTTACCTAGGTACCTAGCCATGGCATAATCTTTACGCAGAAGCATGAATCACCCTTAACTCTGGCCTACTATGAAATGCGGTGATCTGCTGAATCTGCATCGGGTTAACTCATTTGGCAAGGGCGTGACTGTAACATACCTTCATTTGCACACGCTAGCTTTTGCTTCTTGGACTTGACGTCTAGAGTTAATAATTCCACTTTCCATTAAAAAGGTAACATCTCATTTGGCTAGTAGTTTCCATGAGACAGGCTTTTCTGTAGCATGAGCGCCATCTATTGGTGCTATTCCACAGACTTTAGGGTAAATTCTTACACACTTTCACCAGTCTGCTGTAGCCTGTTTCATGGTAAGTCACATATAATTGAGCTCCACTGTTATAGTTAGGTAAATGTGTTAATTGTGATAATATGTTAGTATGCATGTAGTATATCTACATGGGAGGTCTCACATTTTATATAATAGACCCACTTTGTTTGGTTTCTTTTGTTTTAGCTTAAATGAAAAAGCTCACCACATTGTGCTAGCTTGCTAGTCCGGTTAGCCTAGCTTGATAACCTAACTTTATGATACTGAATCATTTCTGTTTTCATTTTAGCAAACTGGAGCTCTTTTATAGTGGCGAATGTGATTGTGAAACACTGTTCTGCTATTTACACACCCGTTCCAAGACTTGAGTCAAGACGTGAGACTCATGGTGCTTGTGCCTTGCAAAACAACGACTTTGTCCCCCTTTTGCCTTTTACCCTTTGCTTGCATGTTAATGTAGACAAATCAAATGCATTAGTAAGATAGAATTGCAGTGAGCAAACTGACCAGTTGACATACACAGTATAAATCATCAGAGAATAAGAGCAGATATACTGAGTGCCCCGTGTCTCAACTGTGTATGATGCACTCATACCCACAGCAGTGATACGCTAAAAACAACAGGCTGTGCAATTGTGGTTGTGTTGCTACGGGGAACAGGAAGAGGAAGAAATACAAAGTAGGGAGTTAGCAAAACGCTAAGATGCTACGCAGACGTTTGCACTTATTTGTGTCCCCCCCCCTCCAGAACTCTCAGTGGCAGCATCCACTGCTGCAGGGGTCCCATTGAAATTAACCAGGGAACCTGTGTTTTTCTGCCGCAGTGCCTGAAAGTGTTGTTACACACACACACACACACACACACACACACACACACACACACACACAGAGAGAGAGACTGAAAGATTGACCCCTCCGTGGAACAGTGATACAGGAATCATGTTTGTATTCATCACAAAACTCTTATGACATCTGGCTTCCTACAAAATACTACACACACACACACACACACACACACACACACACACACACTGAGAGAGGTTAAAGTCACAGGGAAGACATTTCAATGCGTTTCCCAAGTATGCATAGTAATCTAAAGCTAAAAAAATAAATAAATAAGCTTATCTTTAAGACATGACATTTACACAATGCCAGATTTTCCCTTGGTGCTTACAAAATAAGCATAAATGTAAATGTATGACTGTCCCTTGTCGTCTGTAAACAGAAGCAGCTTTGGTCAAGGTGTCCTTCTCTGTTTACCTCTGTCTCTTCCTGTCCTCAGCACACACCCAGCAGCAGAAAAGAAAGCAGAAAACGCTGACTTTGCACGGTCTCTGAACATGCAGGAAAGGCAGAGAGCACAGCGAGACCTGTGATTGGCTGCTGAGCACCCCACCCATTTTATACTCTTACAATAAAGCAGCGGTGCAGCTGACTCCATATAGGAGATCCAGGGCCCTGCTGCAGCAACAGCTCCGCTAAATGGGTTTCAACGCTCTTAAAGGAGCAGTTACAGGTGTAAGAAGGTTGCTCAAGGGCAGCTCAGCTGTCAGTTTTGACTTTTACAATAAGTCCAGGGACTCAAACCAGCAACTTTGGCCGTGGGTGCGACTTCGACCAGCAGCCCTTTGCTGCATGTCATTTCCCCTCTCTCTCCCCTTTCATGTCTTCATCTGTCCTGTGGAAATAAAGGCCTAAATTGCCCCAAAAAAAGAATCTTTAAAAAAAAAAAGAATTTAAAATAAAAATAAAAAAGGACCTTATAATGTAAGCCTTGTATAAGCCTTATAATGGTAGGTAGGGAGAACCCTGAAAATAACTCTGAATTTCCTGAACTTTTGAATTTCACAGGAAGTGTCTTCATCCTGCCTGTCTGTCCCAGACAAGTTGACAAGCTTGAGCGAAATGTGATAAGAGACACTCACAGAAGGCCTATTTTTGTGAGACCTGGCTCGGACAGTGGGACATGCAATGAATCTATAAGATAGAGGCCATAATCAAGCGGGCACACGTAAGTGTACTGTATGACTTGGGATTGGTTGGTTTTATAATAATAATAATAATATGGATACTATTACAAATGAATAATCACACAAAATAGATATATTAGATATATTAGTGTTTCTCTAATAAAAAATTATTTTCACTGTGGCTGCAATTTCATACTTTGTATTTATATCTTCTGAGACTGCACTTCATTTGACAGGACAGCTTAGTCATGAAAGTGGAGAGGGGGGGGGATGACATACAGCAAAGGGCCGCAGGGTGGGATCGAACCCATGGCCACTGCGTCGAGGACTAACTAAGCCTATGTATATGTGCAAACGCTCTACCAGGTGAGCAACCCAGGGACCCATTTGACCTTAATTAACACACACAAACATGCACGCACACGCGGGCGCGCACTCACACTCACCTTTCTTGAACTCTTCCAGCATGGCGTCCAGTTTGGTGTCGTTGAACACGAAGTGCAGCGGGTGTTTGTAGAACTGGGTGATGGTCTTCAGCGGGGTGCAGTCGTCCGGGTCCACGAACGCGAGGTCCTTGACGAACAGGATGTCCACGATGTTGGAGCGCTCGTTCTCGAACACCGGTATCCTCGTGTATCCGCTCTGCATCATGTCCGACATGGTGTTGAAGTCCAGCACCACGTCCGAGGCCAGCATGAAGCAATCGCTCAGCGGCGTCAGCACGTCCTCCACGGTCTTGGTCCGCAGCTCCAGCGCTCCCTGGATGATGTTGAGCTCCTCTTTAACCAGGTCGTGGTACGGGTCGGACACGCGCAGCATCTCCAGGAGTTTCTCCCTGGTGTAGAAGTTTGAGATCTCCTGGTTGAGGATGAGGTCCAGCAATTTGCTGATGGGGTACGAGATGGGGAAGGAGATCACCATGAGCAGCCGCGTCACCCAGATGGTTTTGGAGGCGATGGCGAGGCCGTGTCGCGACGCCACCGAGTGCGGGAGAATCTCCCCGATGAAGAAGATGCCGAAGGCGCAGATGACCGTGGAGAGCCAGGTCATGCCCAGGATCTGGCACATCCACACGGCGAGCGAGGCGTTGATGATCGCGGTGCCCAGCAGCAGAGTGCAGAGCACGTAGTTGCCGTGGCGACGCACCGACTCGATTTTCCGCGCGTAATTCTGCTCCTTGTCGGTGCCGCTGTTTTGGAGGACCTGCAGCTCCACCGGGTCCAGCGCCAGCAGGCTCAGGTTCAGCCCGCTGAACAGCGCCGAGAGCCCGAGCAGCAGCACGGACACCAGCACCTGCAGCCAGAGCTCCGGGACAGCCGAGCGCTCCACCACGGCCACCCAGAAATCCCGTGTCCGGTAGTGTTCCCATTTGGATCCGTCAAAGGCGCACATGGAGTAGTATTTCATCTTCTCCCCCCTCCGCAGGTCTTTGGCCAGCAGCTCCACCAGCACCGAGTTTTGACTGGAAGCAGACTTGAAAGAGCCCAAAACCTCGATGTCGGACGTCCTGGCGTTCTTGTCCATGCACATGTTCCGCTTCGGGTGAGCTTGTCCCTCTCGCCCGGGAGTCGGCTCCTCGATGAAGGCGATCCAGGGCGCGGCGTTGTTGGCGCGAGTCGCCGCGGTGCGGTTTAGCCTCTGCGGGGAGGTGGAGTAATAAACCCGGAGCATGAAGCGGGTCCCCTCGGTGGCTTTCAGCACCCCGTCCGCCACGGACAGCTCCGCTCCGGTCTCTTCCGGCCGAAAGCCGAGCAAGCCGAGTGCCGGGGCGGGGAGCAGGGAGCACGCGGCAAGGGAGAGCAGCAGCAGGCGTGAAGGAGAGAGCGGAGCCCCGCGGGGGAGCAGCGCTCCGGCTCGGGACCGCGCGGCCGCATCCTCCGCAGCCATGATGCGGTGTGAGAGGCTCGTTCAGTCCAGAGCTCCGGGGTCACGTGGCGCTGCGTGGTTCCGGTCCATGCGGGAGAGGGAGGGACCAGCAGCTCAATAACCGCGGTGATAATGATGTTCTGTTGCACAGACGAGAGAGAGAGAGAGAGAGAGAGAGAGAGAGAGAGAGAGAGAGAGAGAGAGAGAGAGAGAGACGCGCGCTCCACTGTGCAGTGACGTAACTTTCTAATAATAGCCTCGAGCGTGAAAAATGACTGTTTACATTTAGTTTATCGGGCTAAATCAGTGATTTGTGGCGAATTTATTGTTTCATGACGATTATGAAAATACTTGATCATGATAATAATAACAACAATAATAAAATAGTTATATTTCTAAGATACTATCCTAATACTAAAGTGTATTGATGACACTCGTTAAGCATTAACTAATTGTGCTTTAAAGCATTTTAAAATCCAGTTTTCCATCTATACTATTGCTTCCTTAATAAAGAAAAGGCTGTCAACATTGATTTTCTGACTGCCATAAGGCACACTTGTTAATGAGGGGGTTATTCGTTGTAAGTAATGGTTTCATCAGTAATACATAAATAAATGATGTATGCTTTATAGACCAGTTAAACGGTCAGTCAGTAATAAAGAGACCGTCTGGTTGGCCAGGTTGTTTATCATGTCACTTGCTTTAAAGCAAATGCGTTTTTTCCAGACCAAAAGCCATTTACTTACAATGTATCTGCATTTACTGCTGACTTTGTTGAATATTAAACGTAAACTTCGATTAATGACTTACTATGACTACACATATGGTGGTTTATTAAAACAAGCCCATGAGCAATTATTAATGGATTGCATATACTGCCAAACAGAAAAAGCTTAACAGCCCAAATAACTTTTCACAGCCTGGCAACCCACACGTTTTTCTTTTTTAATGGCTTGTAACTGATCTATAAGGCATTAATACATGCTCTATTAACATGAATAAAACCGTTATTTACAACAAGAAAGTGTTGCAGTTATTGTTTATTTTAGGAACATTATTTTTCTGCGGTGAACTATCATTTTTTGATTTTTATTGGCTGTAAAATATTTGGCTGTCATCTAACAGTATAGGACAGTGGTTCCTTAATGTTTAGACTTTTGACTCTTTCAAATAGTTTGTTTGTGAGCCCCTCTGTGCTCGTACTGCGGAGTTATAGCAACCAAAGAGTGATTCTTCTGTCTGAGATTGTTTCATTCCCATTCAAAGGTTTGGGTCCAATGTATAGGAATGTCTCCCATCTAGCGTTGAGATCAGGTATCGCAGTCAACTCTCTCGCATCATGCAGTTCCAGGTAAAAGTTACAGCTACGGTGGCCTTCACGCTTCAAAAAGCCGGTCTTTTGCTTTTTTCAATATCTTTACTCTTTTTCTGGGTGAAGAAGACTCCTGTTTCTGAAATTTGGATTTTGAATGCGTGTGGTCTTCCATGTGTCCTTCAAACTTACCTGGGCCGGGAAGCAACGATACCTGTCGGTACACGATCCGTCCTACCTGCACGATCCGTTCTGCGCACGCGCAGATGATAATCATGATTTACCAGGGATTTATGGCACTGCACGATCTGTTCACAGTAGCGGTCTGCCGTTAGCCTCCACCGGAAAGCTAACAACGTTAGTTTAGCTAACAGCTAATTCGGCTAACCGCTAGCTGACAGCTTGATTCAGCCTAAAATAACGTTACTCAAACTATACAGTGGGAAAAGCAGGCTACAGCTAAATTTAGACTTTACAGTAATAATAAAGACAAGTATTGAGTGATTGTATTTTAAATGAGCACAAGTAAAGTAGAACTGACATAACAGCTGTTATATTTAAACGGTTATTTTAACTTTTGAAGGTGAAGGTCTTTTACATGCAGTCTCAGCTAGTGGTTAGCTGAATTAGCTGTTAGCAAATTCGGCTAACAGCTAATTCGGCTAACCACTAGCTGTTAGCCGAATTAGCTGTTAGCTAAACAAACGTTAGCTTTCCAGTGGAGGCGAACGGACTTTCTTTAACTGTCTATATGGGAACAGATCGTGCAGTGTTGTAAATCCGTGTTCATCATGATATCATCTGCGCGTGTGCGAACATATTGCACATGCGCAGGACGGATCGTGTACCGACAGTCCCAATGAAAGACGAGCGTGTTTGTCCGTCATTTGAAGCCGTTCCTCTACAGGCAGAGTTACTCTCCACGGCTGATAACATGCAGTGAAATTATGTGTAGCAAGCTTCTACATTAATTCCCGACATGTTTCTATCTGCCAGCAGCTCGGACACACTCTGTCCGCGCTGACCGTCACCTGTTGGGACACAGGTGTTCACAGGTGTTGTCCGTACCGTCTCTGGCTCTGTGACGCAACGTAATAACTCCTGAAAGCAAAATCCATTTTGCAAATGTATCTGCAGTCACCTCAACCATCGGATTCAGCACCAGGAAATAAAACTCACTGCTTCTTTTTTTTCCTGTGAAGAAATGTTTTGCGGTGTTGGTGAATTGTTAAAAAAAAAAAAAAAATAAACACCACTAAATGTTGCGTTAATATGCGTCGTAACTTGCGTTACTTATATTGTAACGAGTATAATATTACCAAAATGTAATTAGTAATGCGTTACAGCATTACAATGAACAACTAAACAAGTTACACATTGGACCTTTAATGGTCCCATAGCATTAAAATTTCACTTTGAGGTTTTTTAACGTTAATATACGTCGTTGTCGTCGTTGTTGGCCAGGGCCAACCCCCCCCCTCCTCAAAAGCTCAGAAATGGCAGATCCTAAGGACAGCTCATTGTGGGACTCTAGTGGCTGTAATTCTGCACCAAGGCTGAGTTTTGAGAAAGAGACTTATAGAAAGATATAGTATTAGGGGACCACTAAGGTCTATATAAAAGAGACTTCAGATACAGTATTAGGGGACCACTAAGGTCTATATTAAAGAGACTTCAGATACAGTATTAGGGGACCACTAAGGTCTATATAAAAGAGACTTCAGATACAGTATTAGGGGACCACTAAGGTCTATATAAAAGAGACTTCAGATACAGTATTAGGGGACCACTAAGGTCTATATAAAAGAGACTTCAGATACAGTATTAGGGGACCACTAAGGTCTATATAAAAGCATCCAAAAATCAGCATGTCATTGGACCTTTGAGGACCTTGGAGAGGTGCTCCAGTTTTCAGTATCTCACCAGGAAAATCACACAAAGTAAACATCATTGCTCCTACATGAAGATTATGTGTTCTGTTTTTAAATGAAAGCCTAAATAAGCACTGAGATGAGAAACAGTTCCAAAACTTTTGCTATTAGCAGTAAGCTGTTTGAACTTCCCACGTGCCTTCCTTAATCTAAAGTTAAGATGTTATTATGGTCCAATAACAGCTGCTCATCACATCCTGATGTAATTGTTACTGTTTCCATGAACACACAAAGTCGGATCCAAACATCAGAACGTGATGAGAAAGACGATCCTTCTCATCCTTCACACTGTCATTGTTATCGGTAGGATTGAGCATCGAGAACCAACTCAGAAAGTTTGGTTTCAGATCCGATCATCGGCTCCAAATTTAATTTAAATTTAATTTAAATCAGTATTAAATCAAAATAAAAGTTTCCTGTTATCTGTGAAATAAGCATGTGACTTGTTTCAACTCCAGCCCCCAGAGAAACAGACTCAACCAGTGGGGCAGTCTAAGGTATTGTAGTGGGTATACTGTACTGTATATTAATATATTTGCCTATATATATATGTGTGCCAGAACCAAGCCTTTTGTGGGGGGGCATATCATAGTGGAGGGGTCTGGGTGTTCTCCCCCAGGGTTATTCTGAGCGTCAAAGACTTCATTTCCTGCATTCGGATACACTTTTATGCACCGAGTTACAGTAAAAATATCTCTATTTAGCCTAGGCGAAGAAGAAAAAAACGGATGACAATTCAAAATATATCACAAATATAATAGAAAGTATGTTGTGGCGTGTCATTGGGCATTTTTAAATGGGCATCCATTAAAGTATATGGAAATCCTGGAGCTTTCTTAGTGGGAAGACTGCGTATACCGTAGACTACACCACTGGACTCAACACACAGTACAAAGACATAACTTAACTAGAGATTAGTGACAGAACACACATAAGAAAATAAGATTATATCATGTCCGTGTTTCCATCTGACACAAACTTGACCACGGGAACACATACACGGAGGTGGTTTGACATCAATACATACACACACACGTTGTTCTGACGCAGATGCATTCTTCTTTCTAAGTAGACTATTCTGAGACGTAAAAGGAATATAATGATTTGTTATTTGGAAAATAGAAAAGGGGCAACAACACTGTTGTTTAAAATAATTTTTAACTGGATCTAAGGGGCCAAACCAAAAACCATGAAAAACAGCTTCAGACAAATAGTACACAAAAGTACTTTCAGAGGTGTTCACATACATGGAAATATATTAAATACATTATAAGGAATAGATCTCATTCTCTCTGTCATCAGATCTAATCCCTGTTAGGGAGATCTAGAACTGATGTGTCAGACAGTATGTGTTTACCTTCTGGTGTTATTTTATTATTATTTATCATATATACATGTGCATTAATCAAAGCTAATGGCACGGACTGCAGACAACTGAGATAGCTCTTTATTGTTTGTTAAAGATTCTTTTTTGGACATTTTAGGCCTTAATTTCCACAGGAAAGATAAAGACATGCGAGGGGGGAATGGCATGCAGCAAAGGGCTGCAGGTAGGAGTCGAACCCGCGGCCGCTGCGTCGAGGAGTAAACCTCAGCTCTGCAAGTGAGCTAACCCGGCCACGGCACTGAGATTGTTGAGAAGCCCCTGACTGCAGACCCGCAGACCTCAATGTGGGCGGGGTTAAACGTTGAGGGGCGGGGTTAAACGTTTAACTCCGCCCACATTGAGGTCTGCGGGTCTGCAGTCAGGGGTGCATGAGATTGTTCACTGATTTTGTGATGTCAATGCACTTAAACGATCGTCCACATGGTGGCAGTAGTATAAAGGCTATCCGAGGCTGCGGAGGCCATCACATCCACAAACATTATTAGACACTAACATGCCAGGTTTGTTTTGCTCAGAACTCAAACATGTAGCTCTTAGTAACATAATTATATGATGTATTACGTTACATTTTTGTTCCTCTTGTTCATTTTTCTGTTCAGTGTTGTGTTCTGTGTAACTTCTGTCTGAAAACCATAGTTTCATAATTCCCATGACTGCAGCCTCTGAGTAGTTTCTACTTTTTAAGAGTTTCAAATGAGATTATTATAAGACATGATGAATATCTGATAGCCCACCTGTAAATGTAATGTTAAAAATAGTATCAAATATCAACATTTCAGTCAGGGAACTCGGCTCCATTTCTGGAAAACCCATTTGGAAACCATCCCAGTTTCTTAACCTGAAGGTTAAGAATGATGGTCCAGTCAAATTTTGATCAGGACCTTAAAAAATGCTTGGTTGAAAATGGCTTTCTGTAAAAAAATGTATTTGGTCACTCAGTTGTTGGATATATAACGTTACTGAAAATGGGAATCCCACCTTGAAAAATTGTCATCTTAAATAGCCTATATGATAAAAGCTGGAGTTTTTACAAAGTCACGTATCTTTGTAAAAGGAGAAACTAGTAAGTGGTGCCATTTTGAATACTATCACCTCAACTGTCTATCTTTGTATATGTATTCATTTTATAATCATAATTGGTGCTGCAGCATGCAAACCACTTCATAAAGTGGTTTACAGTGAGTGAGTGCGTTTTTATATATATATATATATATATATATATATATATATATATATATATATATATATACACACACACACACACACACACACACACACACTGGAACAAGCTCGTGGTAGATGACCCCTTGCTGCCCCTGGGCGGAGCTTTGGATTGGTTGCATTAGCTTGTTGCATTGCTAACACTGCGTGCTGAAAATCGTTGTCTCACCTTTCTTATGTTTCTAACCGCCTGACAAACATCTCAAACATGTGGCCGGTAACCGTGTGAAATCAACCGAAAAGCCAGAATTTTACCTGCCACGGAGAGCAAAAAGTGGCCGTTTAACACCGCCCTTAATTCTGCGCGAACGGAGTCGTTTTAAGAGTTGAGAAACTTTCAAAGTTGTTCAGAAATTACAAATTCTGGTCAATATTTACAAAAGCGGGTTAGTTATTAACTGTGCTCGGTTGCAGCAGCAGCAGCAGCAGCTGCACAGAGTCCCACCTCGCACACAGTCAGCGAGCCGCTCGGTCACTACTGCCCGCTTTACAATGCTTTGCATGCGGCTATTGAGAAGCCGGAGTCCCGCGTGCAGAGGAGTTCACCTGTCGGCATGGAAACGAACCCAGAGCCACACAGCAGCAGCTGCCAGGCTGGACCTCAGCGGTATTTACCCGCCCATTGCCACTCCGTTTACCGCTAAGGAGGACGTGGACTACCAGAAACTGGAGGGAAACCTGCAGAAATATGCCAAGATACCATTTAAAGGTCAGGCCTGGAGAAAGGAGTGCAGAATAACAAACAAAACTTGCTTTTTCTGGAAGATTAGATAAGTCTAGAAAGTTTCCAAAGTACAGTCTGAGGTGCAGGGGTTGCTGAGAAGGACCCGGATGGTCCACAGTAAGACAATGGTGCGGACTGTTACCGTTTTTGAAGTCACACTGGTAGTAATTTACACATGGGGGCGGATTTATGGAAGTAACATCTGTGTGACTCAGATTTTGGGAAAAACATCCAATTAGCCTAAATTGCATTCTGCGTTTGTCTTTGGTTAAGCTGTAAAACATTTGGGACATCACTTGAGCTCGTTCCACTTTTACAGACCCTGCTAGGAGGCCCATTGGTTGTCCAGGGTCCAAAGTTAGCTAGGCTACTAGACAAATGCTGGTTAAATATTCAAATTGCTGGTAGTTTTTTTTTTTTTTTCACTCACCAGTCAAAAAAACAACAAATATCTATTGAGTGGCTGGTGACATTTAAACATTCACTAGTACGGAAGAGGATTAGGGCCACTGGTGAAAAATGTATGTGAGTTCTGACTATTTTCTCAGAATTAAAAAAGGTCAAAATTCTGAGAAAAAGGTCAGAATTCTGAGAATAAATTCAGAATTCTGAGAATAAAGTCAGAATTCTGAGAAAAAGGTCAGAATTCTGAGAATAAATTCAGAATTCTGAGAATAAATTCAGAATTCTGAGAATAAATTCAGAATTCTGAGAATAAATTCAGAATTGTGAGAAAAAGGTCAGAATTCTGAGAATAAAGTCAGAACTCGCATACATTTTTCACCAGTGGCCCTAATCCTCTTCCGTACACTAGCCATTTGGCTGGTGGACAAAAAAAAGTTAATTTTGGACCTTGGTTGTAAGCCTTCAGTATTTGCTTAGGGACCTGATAGACAGGACAAAGTTCAGCACGGAGGAAAAAACGAGAAATCACCTGGAGACCTGCTTGTCTTTCTCGCCCTCTAGTGGGTGTCTATTACTACTACAAATAAGCTTTTTTTTCCAGCAGCCACAGCCTACATTCAGCCTGCTACTAATGGTGCTGATGCTACTATTACATGTAGCATTAGTAGTATTCTGAGGGCTGCAACTAACTTTTAGTTTCATTGGCAATTAATCTGTCAATTTTAATTGATTTGTTGTTTGGTTTATATAAAAATGTCAATCACTGTTCCCAAAGCCTCAAATGTTTTGTCCACAACTCGAAAATATTCAGTTTACTGTCACAGATGATTTTAACACTACTGCTGCTGCTACTAGCATTACTTTTACCAGTGTTGCTGTTAACATAATTACTCCTTTTTACACTTACAGTACCGCAATTATAGTCCCAGTATTAGGAAGTAAAAAAAGAGAAGAGAACAAAAAGAAGAGTGCTGGCTCTACTTAGGCCTGATCTCTTCAGTTTTCTCTTGTACAGTCGTTATTGTTGTGGGTTGATGACAGAATAGTGTTTCAAAGGTGTACGTTTCGACTAATGGTGGCACAAAAAATAAGATAAATGTAAAGCCACTCGGCACCAGTTTGAGAGGCACAGTTGGTTAGTCACTTCTGCGTCTCTGTTGACTTAGTGTCGCATTGCCAGACCTTCCTCCACAATGCTGCAGAGGAAGGTTTGGCTAGTCCACACAGCATCCCAGGATGGAGGAAACACGTGTTCTGGTTTATTGGCATTTCTTTAAACCAATCACAGTCGTCATGGGTTCTGCAAATTGGCCTCAGGAAGGAACTTATTTTGGTGGAACGTGTACATTTAAAAGTAGTTTTAGATACATAAATAAACTCCGATAGGTCAGATAGTTTAACTAGCTGTCTGGATTTACCCTGCAGAGATCTGATGACCAGGTAACCATGGTCCTCAGAAATCCACCAGAGTTTAGTATGCTGACACAAAGAAAGAGGAAGGTGACGGACATCCTCTGCAATTTCCAGCGACACCTGAACAATCCCGGAAGTAGAACGTCGTCAATAAAGAATAGTTAGTCACAAACTGTCAGACAGATAAACAACAAGGGATAACTTGAGGTAACACATTTATTTGTGTGTCACAGGTCTGGTGGTTCAGGGCTCCAACGGAGAATATCCGTACTTGACGGAGGAGGAGCGGGTGGAGGTGGTGAAGACAGTCAGGAGATCATTGCCGACCAACAAACTGCTGATGGCCGGATCAGGCTGTGAATGTAGGTGTGTGTGTGTGTGTGTGTGTGTATTCTCTTTTACTGCTATGACTATGAAAAGCTTTTTTATTCAAGAGATAAATAATGTTAAATGAACAATAATTAGTTAGCTTCAAGACCGTAGTGGTGGTTGTATACTGTATGTTTTACATTTAAATAATAATCATTCTTCCAAAAATGACACTGACGCTGAAATACAAGTCATTATGGAAAAAAACTTAACCTAATAATATTTGCACGCACATAAGATTGCATAAAATCCAGATAATGAAAAAATCACGAATGTGTCAGGAGAAGGTCAAGAAGCCTCAACGTCAAGGACCTCCACTCAACTTAAGGAGAAAAACAACAAAAAAAGAAGAAAGATGAAATAAATCACGAAAAAGATGAGTGGAAAGCTAACCAAAAAAGGGCAGCACGAACACAGGCTTGTCTATAAAGCACCATTAGTGTGTGTGTGTGTGTGTGTGTGTGTGTGTGTGTGTGTGTGTGTGTGTGTGTGTGTGTGTGTGTGTGTGTGTCCGATCTACGTAGATCTTGAATTGAAGCTCATTATGAGGCGGGTAGTGTCATTAATTCTAACGGGCTAATAATTGAAGTCAAATGGAGTCTAACAGTTTTATTGCCTGTTCCTTTCTATAATGAACATTCACAGAGAGAGGAGCATTTTCTCTCTTCTTCCTGCATGCACTGACAATATTAAGACCTCCTGGGCTCTCACGTCATCAATTATTTCACAGATTTTTATTCAATAAATATTCCAGCGACATTTGTTTCACAACTTCCTACATGGCCCTTTAACCCTGAAATGCTGCTGCTGGATAAACCGACAGATTTTACAGCCATTTCTCTTCATATTTTCCTTGTTTCACTAATACTCTATTCAGTCTGTCCTCCTTCCTCCTCTCTAAACTTTGACAGTCTGTGATCCACCACAACATAACAAAATAATTCATAATGTAATTTTCTTAGCTTGAAAATTGGGTGTAATGTCATATAAGTTAGGTTATTGACCAATAATTTAAAACCGTGTGGTTAAAAAGTGACAAAATGTCAGAAAAAGCGCCAAAAAAAGGTTCATTTTCTAATTTGACGCGCGAGAGAACACAAGTTGACGTCAACGGGAAGACAACTCAAGGGTTAAGAAATTCTTAGTATGAGTCAGTGTAACAAATATGATTTACTGTCAGTTACAGACCCAGTGTGCTGATTCTTATTGGCCAGCTGGCTTTAATTGAATTGTTACTGGAGTGTAATCTAGACCTGCTCTATCTGGTCTAGACCTACTCTATCTGTAAAGTGTCTTGAGATAACTCTTGTTATGAATTGATACTATAAATAAAATTGAATTGAAAAATTACTACATGAAAGAGGAAGAAAGCAATCAGTGTTACAAAACATGTAGGAAGAGATAACCGCATGGATAAAATTACAAATTACCTTTTGAGAACAATAACAAACTGTTCTATTTATCCACCAGGCAGTCAAGCACGCACACACACACACACACACACACACACACACACACACACACACACACACACACTACTTGCTTTGTCTTCTTTGTGGTGTAAGGAATTATTCCCCCAAAGATCCATTTAAAAAAATCCATTTACTGTAACTGTGTAGATGTCGAATATAGACAGTGTTATGAAAATTTGAAAACTGGCCCGACGCCTGCTAGCTATGTGGGGGTAATTTAATTTTAATTTTAATAATTTGTACTCTTTATTGATCCCCTATGGGGAAATTACAATTTAGCTAGATAGCTAGATATCGCGCCAGCCAGTCATGCTCAAAGACCCCGCCGTGAGCTGACAGGAGCTCTCCTGGTCTCCGAGACAAGAGACGTCCACATGTACATGACCGTTTTATTATTAATTTTCCTCTCTCTTTGAGCCACTTTGTCCAAATGGTAACATAAAAGCAACAACTTCTGGCTCCATTTTGATGCTGTAGTTAACATTTTGGTCACTTATCAGCTGCAGCTGTCACGATTACTAGGCGACAGGACACAAGGACGCTTGGACACAAACGGGAAATGCTCTGCAGACCAGACCGTCTCCTTTCGGAGACCGCTCAGTTTGACCTCCGTAGGCTTCGAAGGCTCTAGGTAGACTTCAAAGGCTGTGGCTTCTGAATTGGGACATAGCTAGTGTGTATAAAACCTAGGGCTGGGCAATATACTGCATATTGATAGTATATCAAAATCAATATATGAGATTAGATATTGTCTTAGATTTTGGATAACGTAATATTGTGATTATGGCACAAGTGGCCTTTTCCTAGTTTTAGAGGCTGCATTACAGTAAAGCGATGTACTTTTCTGAACTTACTAGACTGTTCTAGCATTTAGTTGCTTTTACCCACTTGGTCATTGTATCCACATTATTGGTGATTATTTATCAAAACTCATATTTTGTGAAAGCACCAATAGTTACACTACACATTACAATATCGCCACAATATTGACATTGAGGTATTTTGACAAAAATATCGTGTATCGTCCAAAAAAAGTGCCGCGCTCGAGATTGTATTTCAATGATTTTATTTTCCTTCTTCCATCTGTACAATACACTCAGCACTGCAGTTACCAAATGTAATTGTTACCTGAGTAGTAGAAACAATTGCATTAATACAAAAGGGTTCGCTCCCAGCTTCACCCACAAACATATCATATGTGGCTTCTACATCGTGCTATTTGATTTTTTTTTCCAAATCGCCCAGCTCTAATGAAACCTCCTGCAGCCGTGAGTTCCTTTAACTCACTTGTCGTGATAAAAGGTTTTTGAGAGACGTGTTGTGCCGTCAAAAAGGGTGCAGATTAAATCTGAATGGTAAAGTTTCTTCCGCTTCTCTTTCGTCTGTTCAGCCACGAGAGCCACAGTGCAGCTCACGGAGAAGATGGCGGCAGCCGGAGCCGACGTCGTCCTCGTGGTAACGCCCTGCTTCTATAAGGGCAAGATGGACAGCCGCGCTCTGATCCAGCACTTCACAAAGGTCAACTTCACAAAGTCACATCTGTCCAAATCTATCCTGACTAAACTTTGACCGTCTGTGGTTCACTACAAAATCCTCTGATCTTAACTAATAGTAAAAATAATTCATAATGTCTGCTTTTTAACTCCAGAATTTGGTGTAATGTCATGTAAGTTAGGTTAATTGACCATACATTTAAAGAAAGTGTTAAAAAAAAGTGACAAAAATGGTTAAAAAAGATCCAAAAGCATAAGAAAAGTGACAAAAGTGTCAGATATAGTGCCAAAAAGTTCATTTTCCTTTTTTTACCCGCTAGAGAACAAGTTCATGGCGAACGGGAAGAAGACAAAAGTGTTAAAGGTCCAATGACATGGTGCTCTTTGGATGCTTTTATATAGACCTTAGTGGTCCCCTAATACTGTATCTGAAGTCTCTTTTATATAGACCTTAGTGGTCCCCTAATACTGTATCTGAAGTCTCTTTTATATAGACCTTAGTGGTCCCTAATACTGTATCTGAAGTCTCTTTTATATAGACCTTAGTGGTCCCTAATACTGTATCTGAAGTCTCTTTTATATAGACCTTAGTGGTCCCCTAATACTGTATCTGAAGTCTCTTTTATATAGACCTTAGTGGTCCCTAATACTGTATCTGAAGTCTCTTTTATATAGACCTTAGTGGTCCCCTAATACTGTATCTGAAGTATCTTTTATATAGACCTTAGTGGTCCCCTAATACTGTATCTGAAGTCTCTTTTATATAGACCTTAGTGGTCCCCTAATACCAAATCAGAAGTCTCTTTTATATAGACCTTAGTGGTCCCCTAATACCAAATCAGAAGTCTCTTTTATATAGACCTTAGTGGTCCCCTAATACCAAATCTGAAGTCTCTTTCCCAAAATTCACCCTTGGTGCAGAATTACAGTCACTAGAGTCAGTCACACAATGAGCTTTCCTTAGTATGTGCCATTTCTGAGTCTGTAGCTTTTGAGGAAGGGGGTGGCAAGGTGGAGGCTGGGGGTCTGCCACGTTGCTCGTTTGAAAGCCATGATGTCTCTCTCTCATGGGTGAGCCAAATTTTCTGGGTGGGCAAAGCAGAGAAAGGGGAGGTAACCTTGCCCCTTATGACCTCATAAGAGGCAAGATTCCAGATCGGCCCATCTGAGCTTTCATTTTCTCAAAGGCAGAGCAGGATACCCAGGGCTCGGTTTACACCTATCGCCATTTCTAGCCACTGGGGGACGATAGGCAGGCTGGGGGAACGCATATTAATGTTAAAAAAAACTCTTAAAGTGAAATTTTTATGCTATGGGACCTTTTAACTAATAGTAAAAATAATTCAGAATTAACTCCAAAATTTGGTGTAATATCATGTAAGTTGTATTGACCATAAATTAAGTGTTGAAAAAAGTGACAAAAATGGTTAAAAAAGCTCCGAAAGCATCCAAAAAAGTGACAAAAATGTCGGATATAGTGCCAATCAATTCATTTTCAATTTTGGCCCGCTAGAAAACACAAGTTCATGGTCAACGGGAAGTAAGAGTCCGTGTCAGTGGGGCCCTTGTTGGTGAGGCTTTAAGGGATTTATTGTAAATAAGGGAGATATTAAGGGAAGGAAGGGGAATTCTGGGATTGGAACATGGTCGTGATTTCTCTGCGTGCCCCCTGCAGGTGGCGGACCGCAGCCCGGTGCCGGTTGTTCTGTACAGCGTACCGGCCAACACGGGGCTGGAGCTGCCGCTGGACGCTGTGGTGCCGCTGTCTCAGCACCCAAACATCCTGGGCATTAAGGACAGCGGAGGAGATGTAAGAACCACTTTCTCAACATCTTTTTATTCATATTTCTTCTTGTAATGTGTCCCGATGGACTGTCGCGGCAGCGCAAGTGTCACTGTGCTGCAGGATGCTCTGATCTCGTTTGCATCAAGCTATTTGATATTAACCGGACGAAGTTAGACGACATCCAATGAGACCAGAGTTTTTGCTGTGAAAGGTCTGAAAAACGCTGAGAATTGATCAGCGTTTCCAACCCTGTGACTCTTGTTTCTAGATAACAAACAAGATGTTAAAGGGTGACTACTAGGGGTGTGACGAGACACCCGGCTCACGGGACGAGACCCGAGGTTGGGTTCACGAGATCGAGACGAGATTTTAACTTTAAGGAATAAAACAACCTACATTGTCACAAGAGAGCCCGACCGATTTTTAAGACCGCTACGAATATTTGGTTATTTAAAAATCCGATAATCCGATATATCGGCTGATTTATACATTTTTTTAAATCCAGAATTGTGTAACAAAACAGATTTCCCTAACATTAGCAATTCGTAGTTATTTATGAGTTCTCACTAAAATAATGTGATAATAAATTTTTTTTTTATTTACAGAAAAGAGGAACATCAAAATATATTAAAGTTCTGATAAATACAATGTTTAAAAATACAAACTTAAGATATGAAACTTAAAGTCCTTTGAACAAAAACACATTAACAAAAAAAAGTATCAGTGTTGCCAACAGGGACGTTGTAGAGCGTCCTCTAGTGGACAAACTATGCTATACTATAATTTATTTGTCATTAGAAATGTTTCTGATAAATTAATATTTAATTAGAAAATAGAAATTTTAATATATATATTTTTTTATTGGCCATTATAAATGCTGATACCGATAGATCGGGAAAAGACCAATATCGGCCAATCACAAAGAGGCCCAAGTAGCAGAGCATAGTCCAGTTTCAACCCCCCCCCCCAATTTGTTCAGTGATTATTTATGAAGTAAAACAAAATAGAAAATCTGTTTGATTATCAGACTAAAGCAGAGCTTTTAATCCCAGCAATCACCAACTACATCTGTACCAAGAAGATTTTGAGGGATTTTTCATTTTACCATGTAGAACCATGATGGTTGACGTGTTTTTTTTTTTTTCAACCAACTTTATAAGCTGTTATCAAAAGTGAAATGATGCAAAGCAATGTTGATTTGGCAGCAATTTTAGCACGTTGAAAGCTGAACAATCAGAAACAGCATTGTATTCCTGTGTTGATTTGAGCAGCCCATTTCCACTGAACTAGTTGCTGCAGAGAAGAGAGTGGTGACTGTTGAAGAACCTAAAACTAAAGTGTGTGAGTGTACTTTCATCCTGCAGGGATGATTGCAGGGGTTTGTAGGGGGAGAACAATTCGCTCTTGTCGAGCCCTTAATGCCTTTTCGTCTGTGTGGGAAGTGTTTGCAAGAAGTTGCAAATGGATTTCTGATTTGGGAAATAACATGTTTGTCCGCTTGCTGGGAGACAGGAGCGTGGGTGTAGTTCAAGCACAGAGTGGCCCCCGCTCAACAGTAGGCGTGAAGAGGGCCAAACACAGAAAACATGGGGGGGATAGGTCAATTTGAGGAATGCTGACAAGTTGCTGAAAGATTGTACAGAACATGAGTGGCACACCGATTTCCCCACATCAGCCAGCTACTGTTGGTTGACAGATCTCAAAAATATGTTACATTTTATGTTTTGTTTTTTTTTGCCATAGTAAATTTGAACAGAAAAATACTATAACTTTCTCAAATGTGTCACATTTTGAGCGTGATTTAGCTCGAACTAGGGCTGCACAATAATCGCAATTGTATCAACATCACAATATGGACTAGTGCCATATCGAAGGGGGGGGGGCAATATATATTTGTTAAAGGCAAAATATGTGTCTAACCATTTTGAATAAAGGATTGTGGGAATGTAGAGACGTCCTGGGCCTACAAATCCTATCCTTCAGACTATGCAACACCAGTCAAAATAATCACAATTTGACATTTTCCTTAAATTGTGCAGCCCAAGCTCAAACACAATCTGGTTAATTTTTAGCCAAAATAAATTTGATCATAAAAAGACTTTGCTATAACGTGACACAGCTGCGTAGGAGGGAGACGAGTAGGTCAAAAGTTGCAGAAAAAGTCCCGCACATTGTCTTACTTGCAAAGATAAATGTAACAGCTGGCAATGTTTGCCTGATGAAGGTCTTGTACTGAAACGTTGCCAGCTATGAAATTTATCTTTGCGAGTTAGACACACCTGTCTCACATCATAGCAAAGGCTTTAATAACTTTGGCCAAGATAGACAGTGTGCTGAGTTGAGGGGTTTATTTGTAGCCAAAGTAAATTTTAAAGGGGACACAACGACATATTTCCTGAAACAGAAATTGGTGTTTTCTCAGCAGTCTCTTGTGCGGACAGGCTTGTAGGCCAAGTCTGGCTGTCTCACAGCAGCCTCTCGCTGCGTGATCATCATGATTGATGTGAAAAAGCATGTGGTTGGTTGTGCCGTCATGTGTTGTGTTGTGTCCCGCCTGATTGCCAGTTTTTGATAAGAAAAGTACCACAAAATTGCACTGAAAGTACAATGTTTTAGCAAAATAGTAACTTTCCACCACTGGTGCTTTAACATTTGAGTCTCCAGCGGAGATAGCAGGCAACAAATTGATTAATCTTTGCTACTCTCGTTGACGATTGATAGAGAGAGAGAGAGACTGTCATTTCTGATTTCTGCGTGTCAATGAAACGTCCCATTTGTGTGACGTTCTGTTCTTAAACCCCTTAATGTAGCACAAGACTTTATATTTCACAACTGCTTACTTTCCTTTCGATCGTTTATAGATTCTGACGTTTCCGACTGCACTTGAAGACAGCTTTGTTTCACAGGAGAAGAGAAAAGAGACGAGTGAGACATAGCGAGTGCTTTGTTGTTGCAGGAAACATTTAGCTATTACGCTAACTCCCGGGCAGTTCAGTGCTTATGTTACATTTTTTACCCTCCATAGAGTTTTTAAGTGCTCATATTATGCTTTTTGGCTTTTTTCCCTTTCCTTTATTGCGTTATATATACAGTACACACCAAAAGTTTGGACACACATTGTACATTATCACTGAAGGCATTAAAACTATGAATGAACGCATGTGGACTTATGTACTTAACAAAAAAGTGTGAAATAACTGAAAATATGTCTTATATTCTAGTTTCTTCAAAGTAACCCCCTTTGCTCTGATTACTGCTTTGCACACTCTTGGCATTCTCTTGATGAGCTTCAAGAGGTCGTCACCTGAAATGGTTTCCCGACAGTCTTGAAGGAGTTCCCAGAGATGCACTTGTTGGCCCATTCAAAGAGAAAACACTGTTCACACACTGCTCCAAACAGCTCTGTTGTAGTCCAGCCTTTACTTCCGTGACGAACATGCGTCACTTTGTAACACACATTATAATGCTCGCCTAGCTGCTAGCATAGCATGCGCTCATACTCTGTATCTGACTGGCTAGCAGTGCTTACCTAGCTACTGAGCATGTGCGACTCCCAACAAAGATGGAACAGAAGTGATGCCTCACTCTGTAGGTAAAACGGCAAGCTCAACACACAGGGTGAAAAGAGGAGCAGCAGCAATGTGTAGTACAACAAACATATGGTGTTTAAAAAACAAAAAAAAACAAATTAAACCACAATAACCTATTTTGGTACAACCTCTAAATACAATTATGAACCTGAAAGCGAGCATGAGGTGAGCACTTTACAACTTTGTTATGACAGCGATAGAGGCAGTGATGTTTCTCGTTTCCTGTACGGAAGAGCTCAACACACACTGATAATTCTGATCCCCGGTTACATGATTAGCCTCCGCAGTGTGATGCAGGGTTGCGTTGCTCCAAAAGTTAAGTAGGTCTCCCTTTTCACCACAGGCCCAAACACACTACCCCCATTCAAAATGAATGGAAAGACTCATTGCCTCCAGTTTGAAATCTCTGAAAGACAAAATAATTGTTGTCATGTAGTTAAGATGTTAAGATATTTGCTGCTTTGACAATCCTCCACTCACAGATCCTTCAAAGTTTCATCTCCTCTAATTGGATTCCTCCTGCCCACAATATTGTGAACACACTTTTTAATTTTATTTTATTTTTTTACGTCTGTGCGCCTCCTGCAATGTGCCCAACGCCTGAGTCAGCGAGGCAGCATCGCTGTCGCACACCGACCAAAATGAACCTGTCAGTTCAATCCAAATTATTACCGTCTCTAAAGTGAAATAATTACAACCCCTACTATTGTTTATTCCTGAGACAGCCGGGAGCATTAATAGTCACGTCTTAACAGCTCACAAAGTAAATAAATAGTCACAAACATCTAAATATCATTTAAAGAATCATTTCAATGTAAAGACATTGTTTTGTCGGACAGATTTCTTAATAAAAAATGATTTTTTACATTGATTACTTTTCAAAGACAGGCGCTCTGTAGTTCTCTTCTATCAAAACGGAAGAACCTACGTCACATAAAATATCAACAATGATCCACTTTGCCCCCCCCCCCACAGTTCTATCAATTGGTTTCTTCAAATGCTATGAAATTTATTAAAACCTAGGCTTTATCATCTTTAAAGCTTCTTTTGTCCAGATTAAACTATAGTGAACTTTTACTGGCCGGGGACTTACATTGGGATTGGCTAAATGTTGTTTCTGATGAATTTAAATCATTTTGTGATTTTTATCAGTCTTAGCCAGTTGGTAAATGTACCTACAAGGCCTAATCTACCTTAATTGATTTGATTCTAACAAATGTCCCTCATACATTTTTATCTATGGGTGTCTTTTGTAACGATCTGAGTGATCATTGTGTTATTGCTACTTTGAGAGGCAGTAAAATACCCAAATGTAAATCGCAAATTATTAGAAAATTTGAAAATTTTTTAATGAATAGGCCTATCATCATGATTTATCTTTGATTAACTGGGGACAGCTAGGCCTGTTGTCTGACGTGGAACTTGCCTGGACACTTTTTAAGGAGAATTTTGAGAAAATTGTAAATAAGCATGCTCCTTGGACAAAGTATAGAATGAAGGGACGGGAAAACCCTTGGTTTTCACCAGAGTTATCAGACATTATTCATCAGCGAAATTTGGCATGGGCTAAAGCTAGAAATGGTGATTCTGCCACTGACTGGTCCATTTTAGACAACTAAGAAACAAATGTACCTCTCTTATTAAAAAGGCTAAATCAGAATATTATTTATCAGTTACCAGTGAAAATCTCAATAATCCACAGAAATTTTGGAAAGTCATCAAGTCTCTTACTGTGAATAATGAAGCCCTCCCAAAATTTGTTTTAAAAAAACTCTCTCCCGGTCTACGACAGAGTTGATGTCTTAAATCGCTTCAATGAGCATTTTCGACAGGAGTAGTTGCTGTCACCCCATACTCTCCAGTGTTTTCTGGAGAGCGTTTTAACTTTGTTTCTTTTACAGTGCAGCAGCTGCATGGAGCTCTTAAAGCGTTGGATCACAGAAAACCACCTGGACCAGATTTAATAGAGCCTTATTTTTTTTAAAAAGGCGGCTGATTTCGTTGCTGAGCCCCTTAAAATTCTTTTTAATTTAATTTGTCAATTCAAAACAACGAAATACCATCAGTTTGGAAGTCAACTTTTGTTACTCCCTTGTTTAAAGGAGGTGATCCAGCAGTTTTAACTAACTATTGGCCTATATCTAATTTATGTGTTTTGTCAAAAATTTAGAATCCCTAGTTTCAGACCAAATAAAAGAGTTTTTATACTCGAATGAACTTCTTTCTAAACTGCAATCAGGCTTCAGGAAAAAGTACAGCACCATTACTGCTGTTACAAAAGTAATAAATGACATACTTGTTGCACTTGATAGAAAGCAATCCTGTGCATCACTTTTTCTTGATTTGTCGAAAGCATTTGACACGGTGGACCATGCTGTTTTAAAGCATAGGCTTCTTTGTCTGGGACTGTCTGATTGTGCAGTTTCCTGGTTCATGAATTATCTGAGTGACAGGACTCAGTGTATAAAATGTGACGGTCTATGTCCTGCATTAGTGAAGGTCCACAAGGGGGTGCCACAAGGTTCATTATTGGGTCCTCTCTTGTTTATTATGTATATAAATGACCTGGGCCTAAATGTCTCGGATGCTAATATGCATTTCTATGCTGATGACACGATTATTTATTGTTTTGGATCGTCCCCAGCTAAAGCGGTTGAGTCTCTGCAGAAAGCTTTTGATGTGGTTCAACACACGCTTATGCAGCTTAAACTGGTTCTCAATGCGGATAAGACTAAATTGATGTTGTTTAGTAACACTAAGAAGGTTTCTCAAGTTCCTTCTTCTGTGTTCCCTTTGACTGGAAATGTCATAGAGGTGGTTCATTCTTATAAGTACCTTGGCCTTTGGCTAGATGATGCCCTCTCTTTTAAGCCTCATATAGACAACCTTGTGAAGAAACTTAAACTCAAATTTTCTAAATAAATTTTGTTTTTCTTTTAAAGCAAAAAATCAGCTAGTCACTGCAACATTTTTACCTGTCTTAGATTATGGTGACATGGTGTATAGGACCGCCTCAGCACAATGTCTGCATAAGATTGACACTGTGTACCATGCGTCTCTGAGATTTATTACAAATTGTAAAAATCTAACCCATCATTGTGAATTGTATTCCAGAGTCGGATGGCCATCGCTGTCAAACAGGAGATCAGGGCATTGGCATATTTTTATCTATAAAGCCATGCTAGGTCTGTTGCCATCCTACATCAGTAGTTTAATCACATGGAGAAGTCATTGCGATCAGATGATCACTTGCTGCTCTTTGTTCCATTTGCCCGTACAACTCTGGGAAAAAGGGCTTTTGTCTACTCTGCTCCTTAAATGCTTTTAAATCCAGATTGAGAGAACCTGAAATGACATTCATTGTAAATGTTTTTAATTATCTGTGTTGTATAACTTTTATAAATGTAATTGATTGTGTTTTTGCCTGCCTCTTGGCCAGGACTCCCTTGAAAAAGAGGTTTTTAACCTCAACGGGACTTTCCTGGTTAAATAAAGGTTAAATAAAAAATAATATTCATATGAAAACCACATTTCTGGTATAGAGCTTTTTAAAACTGGGTCAAATTTGACCAGATGACAACAGGAGGGTTAAAAAAAAAAAAAAAGAGTGCTAATGAGTGTTTTTTCCGTGACCGAGGCAGGTGGCTGCTCTGGCTATATGGATAATAGCCGGAGTGCTGGAGCCTTCCGGAAAGCCAGCAGGAGACTCTTAGAATCTGATTGGCTGACTGATCAATTACACTCCTGCGTGTTTGAAATGACTGATACAGGGAAACTGATTGACACCCCAGCAGGTTAAAAATAGAACCGCTGCAGTAACGGCGATGGAGACTTAAACCTGGAGGATGCAGGTTTTCCCTGTGGAGTTTTTCAGTTTCATGTGAGAGGAGCCGCAGAGTCCTCTCCCGCTCGCTTTGAACATTTCAGGTTTTATTTGGATTCTGCGCTTCATATCCGGGTTGACAAAAGAGAATTAAAAGAGGCAAAACAAAATAGGGAGCTTATCAATTATTCATGAGCCTTTCCCCATCCTCCTCGTTTGAAGTTGATTCCTTTTTTCTCCCACTTGGGACTTTTTCCTCTCTCCCTTTTCCCTTTTCTTCTCTTAGTCCCCAAAACCTCCGCCGTGTTAAAAGTCGACGCTCTTCTCAATTTGAGCGATTTGTTTACTCTGTGAGATGTTGGATTTGTCGTCGTCTCTTGTGACTGCGTCTCCAGGGATTTAAAAAAATAATAAAATAACTACACCAGATATTAGTCCTGACAGCAGGGAGGAGGGACGACAATGAAACGGTTCTGATTTTTTACCTTCTCTCTCTCTCTCTCTCTCTGTGTTTCTCTTCTCATTCCTCAGATCTCACGGATCGGCCTGATTGTACACAAAACGAAAATGCAGGATTTTCAGGTGTTGGCGGGCTCAGCAGGGTTCCTCATGGCCGCCTATTGTGTTGGTAAGAAGCCCTAAAACGGCACTAACTGTGCTGTTGTTCCTCACAGGGAGCGGTCTGTAGCCTTCTTATCCCCCAGGCTGCCATCTCTCTTACAGTGTGTTTTCTTTCTTTCTTTTTATCTCCAACCAAAACGGAGAAGTTGCCTTTTTGTACTGTATGTCTTTCATTTTGTGTTCTCAATTACAAGCTTAAAGAAAATGGCCCCATTATTCACAAATATCTAGTTTTGATAAATGGTCATCTACACAAAACTGCTGGCTATCAGATGTCAACATCCGCCCTCTTTCTAACCCTAAACCCTTGCAGTCCGGGGGTCACTTCCTGTAGTTGTTTCAGATTTCGCTCCCACTCCAGATGAACAGAGCAGTTTCCTGAACGGATCGCTTGCCACTACTGAACGTGCAGATGTTTAGGGACATACCGGTAGTCCTGATATTGACTTTCACAGGATACATGTCCTAAACATGTCCTCAGTTTTAGATTGATTTCCTACTGTAAGCAACATGGGCGGCTTATGAGACAATGGGCACCTCCATCTTTCCTACATAGAAGCAACACACAGACTTTGTGATGCGTTTGTGATGTTGTTGTGTGTCTCTTTGTGGTCATTTTGTGTAGGCATAGACCGATTATCGGCCCTGGCTGATTAAGTTTAGTCTAGTTTTCTCATCCTGCGGGGAGGCGTGTCATCTTTAATTTTGAAGATGAAGTAAATCATAAAACATCAGCAAACCTTAGCAGCAGAAACGTTAAACGTCGGTCCTTGTTGGTATGGTGGCCACGTACACTGCTGTGTAAGCCTGGATTAGATAAGACGTTAGATAAGACGGCATGGAGAAACCTAATGAGTCATGTTCTCCCATTGCCAGCCCTGTCTCACTCACTTATATACACACACACACACACACACACACACACACACACACACACACACACACTCTTCCACAGCTGTCTGATCTTTGCTCCCTGACATGTTCTCATCTCCATAGTTTGTGTGTGTTTGTGTGTGTGCGTGCGTGCGCAAATTCATTCTCTTTCAAACGTTGGAAAAGGTGACAAAAATTGGTGAAAACAACTAGATGTCGAAATAAATGACAAATGTCCTAAAATGCAACATTTTTTGAAAGAAATGTTGGAAAAAGCTACAGAAACGCTGAAGAAAAATGCTGAATAAAGCTTCCACAACGTGGAAAAAAAACAACAAACGAAGAAAAAAAAAGTCTGAAGATTTTGGGGAATAACACGACAAAAACAGCTGAAATCTTGCTTAAGGCACCGAATTGTCTAGGGCCGGCTGTGTGTGTGTGTGTGTGTGAATGGGTTTATTTCAGTTGGTTCTGGCCTACATCGTTCAACCGTTCTTCCACTCTCCTTGACATCTTGATTGACATTTTGCCCCTGTCTGTCTTAGGCCAGTTTTCCGTGTCTTTGTTGCCGAGCTGTCAGACAGCAGCGTTAGGTAAGCTGCTGTCAGCGGCGTGATCTGAGCGGCGGCGGGCCACAGAAAACATAAATCAGACAGAAACTCCGTCTACCAGCAGCCGCCGGCTCGACCATCAACAACACGACGACTCCAAGGCCACGGACGCCAGACACAGAGATGTCACTCTGAAAGGCCACGATATCTTGTTGCCTTGGAAAAATGTATCTAGCTTTTGTCAATAAAAAAACAAAACCCAACATCATATGAAGCCCTGCTGCCTACGGATCTGTCAGAGAAGGAAATAAAACAGGATGGAAGGCTGAAACCCTGGACATCGATAAACGTTTCTCAAAAAACGTCGGTAAATCATTTATGTCTGTGTGTTGACAGCAGTAATGTAAAACCCTGGGAGTGATGGAGGCCTTTATTTAAGAGGAATGTACAGTATGTTCAGCCTAAAGCCATGCAGAAAACATTCCAGACATTTATTTCTTCTGTGTTTTTATCTTCAGTTGTTTGAAGACTGGATTCTGTCCACACCTTGTCATGTGAAAACTCACAGCTGAAGGATTACACGCTTCTGATGATTCGAGGGAAATTCTCCCATCTCTTGGGCACCTCAAGTGCTTCTTGTACTTTGCTGCGATGCATGCTAACAGCGCACTGTGCGTGATTGCTGGACAGGGCCTTTAATATTCCAAACATACTGTACTGCACTCAGTGAACTGATCAAACGTGATTCATCAGGCCACCTGCTTTAACTTAACGTGAATATGAAACCAAATTGTAACAATTTGCAAGAATGCAACCCTTAAAGGCTTGACCAGGATTGTATGCTGAAATAATAAAAATAATAATAACTTTATTTGTATAATGCCTTTTTAAAAACTGTCAAAAAGCTTTCACAGAAAAAGCAAAAACAGGATACTTAGAGGACAATATAACAAAAGCAACAATAAGTCGACAATAACCAGACGGCATCACATAAAAGCAAGTCTATAAAAATGGGTGATGTGATGTTGTCTTAAAACCAGTAAGAAACCTAGTTTCAGTCATTTTTACAGCAGAGTCTGATGTTTTTATAGCGAAGAAAAACAGAGCGATTTAATGTCTGAGAGTCCAGGTTTCTCCGGGCCAAAGACCACTAGTGTTCCTGTTGGTGAACTTTTCCTCACTCATGACAGATTTAGGCAAATAGGGTGAACATATGGTGTCTCACCAGGGTTCAACGTTGAGGTTCTTTTTGTACTTGCCAGTTCGGACAAGTGGAAAAAAAAAAATCCTTCTTGCCCAAAGTCATTTTTACTCTTCCCTATACAAATAGTTTTTTCTATTATTGCTAGAAGTTTCATCCACATCCTCTACTGCCACCCAAGAAAACTCCCTCCACGACACTCTCTCCTTAGCTCATACTCAGTGGAGTTCATGTGTAGTTTTAGTGTTTGTAGTGTTTTAAAATAGTGATTTTGATATATATATATATATATATATATATATATATATACGGTAAATCGTAAAAGTGGCGCTTCCGTCCTAATTATGCTTTTAAACGAACGTTTGACTTGGGGACATTCACAAAAAGACCCAAGTCTCTGATGTAACCCTAATTGATGTAACTTGACTCTATATATATATATATATATATATATATCCTCAAATCCTCTGCCTTGCCTACATTTCTATTACATTTCTTTCAGGTGATGCAGGCAATGTCAGTCAGTCAGTTGTCCAAGAAGTACAGCCTCACAGAGCTAAAAGCATGGCTGCACTTATTTTCTTCTTTTTCTTGTTTGTGGTTGGAAAGGTCAAGAACATATCTCATTGTATGAGGGAAAGAAATGGAAAGAGTGGGGGGAAAAACAAAAAAAAAACAGCCCTTTCTCACACACTAATCCCTTCCCTCTGGATTGTAATCTGTGTGTCTAGGTGCGGTTGGCGGAGTGTGTGCGCTGGCTAACGTTCTGGGCCAGGAGCTGTGTGAGTTGGAGCGTCTGTGTGTGTCCGGTCGCTGGGACGAAGCCAGAGTCCTGCAGCAGCGCCTCATCGAGCCCAACGCCGCCGTGAGTACCATCTGCTGCACCGGGGATGCTTTTATCCGCCGACACCGCAGAACCAACTCCCACAAACGCTGACAGACTGGCGCGTTAGTCACAGCTCTCAGAGGCAGAACTGATCAAGCCCGATTAAGCCTCGGTGCGTGAAGACACACCACGGCTGTTTTCGGCAAAAGAAATTGTGCTTTTTTATTTGCATTCTTAAATAATTCGCTTCATTAGCTTCTTTTGATGACGTTTAACTCTTGTATTTTATAACGTCCAGTCTGCCCAGAAACAAGGCGGCTTCCCATTTGTTTATAACGTGATCTAGAAAAAGTAACCTAGTAAAACAAATTAAAACTCCAAATTAAAACCACTCTCGTTAACTTCAATATGACGTAAAATAAGTACTTCTACCTTGATTTTTATTTCATTTTATTTTATTCAAGTACTGTTGTGAAGGTAAGAACTACAAACAAAAAGACAAAATTAAAGGCAAAGACAATATAAAGAAAAAGGTAAAGTAGGTACTGTTACTCAATTATTGTTTTTTCTTCTTCAAACAAATCGTTTCTACGGTAACGACCAGAACTCGTCCATTTAGAGATGGTAGGCAGGCCGGTAAAACAGCATGGGGAGTTTTGGTGTTGAGCTCTGGGTCAATTTCTACAGTGTTGCACTTTATTTCTATGTTATCTAGTTTATTATAAGTGTATTGCACTTCATTTTTATACGGTTCTGTGAAAAAAATCTTCCGAGCCCTTGTCACATGACCAATTGTTTCCATGATGACTATCCATATTTTTGCCTTGTGTATTGTATTTGGATACACAATTTGTTGCAAATAAAATTATTAATGCATGTAATGTAATGTATTTTATTGAGCAATTTGTTGGTCTATCCTATATTTCTAAGCAGATTTTCTTTGCTGTATTCTGATAAAAGCCCCCCACCCAACTGATTATTGGTTTCTTTCTTTCTCCCACCCCTCCCCCCCGTGCCACCCCACTTAAAAAAATTCCTGGAATTGCCCGTTTGTTGCTAGGTGACCAGGAAGTTGGGAGTCCCGGCCCTCAAGCAGGCGATGGAGTGGTTTGGTTTCCACGGCGGCGCCTGTCGATCACCTCTTCAGCCACTCACAGAGGCCGAGGCTCAGCAGCTGAGGCGGGACTTCTCCTCTAACGGCTGGCTGTGAGGTGACACGGGTGACGGGCAGAGTGTGTGTGTGTGTGTGTGTGTGTGTGTGTGTGTGCGTGTGCGCACTTAAAGCTCATGTTGCAGGTTAATTACCACCGTTGATTAATGGGTACATGTAAGCACTCAAGATATGTATATCTTTTTGAAAATTTAGCCAAAGCGGGAGACCTGTGTGTGATTTGGCGAGGAGGAGGAACCCCTAGGATTGGGCACGGAGGTACCATTTTGGAATCGTTTCAATCGTTTGGAAAATTTGGTTTTGAATCCTATCACCTATAAAAGTTTTGGTTTCCGTAGCGGCAACCATACTTCCAGGCGCTAGCTGTGTTGCAGCCACGGAGCACAGTAAGCGGCGCTCTAGTTTGGCTTTATTTTACATTGAAAAAGCCTTTAAATCACCAAAATAAAATGTAGTTCTTATCTGAGAAATAAGCACGTGACTCGTTTCAACTTCACCTATCAAAGAATCGGACTCGAGAAGTGATAATAACCCAAATCGAAAGGAAAAATATGAATTGGAATCCAAATTGTTAACATCAAAATGATGCCCAACCCTGGGAACACGGCACGCAAATAAATCCGCTGCTGCCCCCTATTAAAAATACCCAAAATCAACTTAATTAGGTTCATACGCATTATGTCATATTCTGGAGGTCTTACGTTTTCTGTCATAAATAAAACCAGAATCAAATCAAAGATTTTACGAGTGAATACAACTTCAAAGTTCTTTTTTAAATGGGCTCTGCTCATGTTGTATTTTAAATGACAGTTTCTATTCATATTTCTTTTTCTTTTACACTAAAATCACAGTTGTACAGTCAAGTTGCTTCTCTGCTGCACAAAAGTTAGAAAAATGTTGTATGTGCACTTGTTTTGACAATAAAATTGCACAAGAAAAAAAGTGGGTTGGTTCTTCATGCAAACACATTTGAGATACACTGTTCAAAGAGGATGTGTATGATCAGGTCAACCTCCGCGGGCTTTTCTTAAAGAGACCAGAGTTCGAATCCCGTTTTGAAAATAAAAGTAAACCTAATCCTATGGATCGTATAAGAGGGGAGGAATCAGTCTTGTATGGAGTACTTGAAAGCAATACGTTGCTACCAGAAACTGACTTTGGTAGAAGTTAAAGTGCGCCTGGCGCAGGTGCGTTTGGGGCGTGTAGGAATCCACTTTTGCTAGTTTGACGGCAGAAAAAAAGGGTCCGTGCGCCGGGCGCGTGGTTCAAAACGGCTGTACTTAGTGTCTTTATTAATCATAGGTGTGTTTTGGGCGTAACATGCAATCAACCAATCGAGTGTCATCTCCCATTCCCTTTAAAAGCCAGGCGCGTTTGTACCTTGGCACATTGCTATTATGATGGATGATTTGCACCGTCATATATATATTTTTTAAGTCTTGTGTGTGTGTGTGTGTGTGTGTGTGCGTGTGTGTGTGTGTAACAAGCACAGTGTGCGCGCTGTGCATAAGCCTAGGCACTTTTTACTAATGCGCTGATAAAATAACAATGAAATGATGCGTTATTGACTGTAGAGCAGGTTCTTGTTGGTCAATGGCGGGATCACTTCACGCTGCCTCAAGATGGCAATACGCCCAGAATGCACCTGAACACACCTTCCTGTAAGACCAGCACGCCCATGGGAGCAAAGATGGGCGCAGGTGCATTTGTTATTTAAATGACGGGCATCGTCTGTTATGTTGGCGGCAGAGCCTGCAGCAGGGGCTTGCTCCTCTTCTTCTTTAGTTTTGGAAACGTACATTACGTCACCAACTGGAACGGAGCATGCATCTAACACATTTCTTCTGCTTTTATTTTGTAGTAACGAAGATGCTTAGGGAAAATACAGTGGAGAAAAAGTATACATTTTCCAGAAATATAATTAACGAAGTAAAGAACAAATACGAGGAAATTCTACTTAAGGACATTAACAAAGTGTTTGTCCTTGGTTACATCTCAACGCTGGTAGCAGTGTTTTCGCTGGCTTTGTGGAAGACTTAGGCACGCGTGTCTGGCGAGGGGTTCAGAAGTCCTACCTCAAGGAAATGTAGCGTTTTCAAATAAAAAATAAGGCAATTTCCATATACATTTTGGGTCTATTTGTGGGATTTTGTCTCTTTTGTAGTCGTTTTGTTTCTCTTTTTGGGTCTCTCTGGTCATTTGGCATCTTTGTAGTCAGTTTCTGTCCCTTTTTGTGCTATTTTTCTGTCTCTCACTATACAGTATCCATGTCTGCAACATTTGAAAAGCTAGAGCAGATATTAATTAAATAACACTTCAAGGCGAAACTTAAAGCTATAGTCCAACTACAGTCATTGGATCTGGGAAAAGATTTTTAGTTACATTTATTCGCCTTAGGTGCTGCACAAAAGGCTCGGGTGCTGCACCTAAACCTTACAGGGGCAGGAAAACCCTGAGAACAAATACGTGAAAATTCAACATAAGTACACCGACAACGTATTTGTATTTGGTTCCATTACCACATTGGTCGGAATAAATAACCTATATCCTTGTACGGTTTAGAAGACTTATTGTATAACTTACTTCTACTTATTGTTTCATTGTGGAAATGTTAAGGTCCTATGTACAGTATATGTAGTGCCTACATTTTACACTTATGACCCCAAATAACAGCCGAAAGTAAAATAAAGTGCAAATAAGTAAGCTTTCACTTCCACAGAAGACCTGAAACCCCCTCTGTAGGTGTTTTTTTTCTGGCTGCAGCGATTAGCACATCTCTATCTGGTCGACAAGAAAAAGTTAATTTCAATGTTTCCACTGATCAGCCATAGTTAATAGGAGGCAGAACTGAAGGTCACATTCACAGTTTGACGTAAAATAAGCCGTTGGAGCTCTCTCAGATGGGAAAAAGTTAAAGTCCGCAATTACCGCTTTAATTAAAGCCAAGTGTAGCAGGTAGCCATGGCAATGAGAGCCTTCCAGCTTTTTTTACATAGCAGTTTCTTTGCTTTTATCTAACCATGACTCCAATTAGCACCCTTTTAGCAAAAATAATAAAATAAAACTTTCTGGATTATAAAATACGGATGTTTGTGTGTTCAGGAGACTCCTGAGAGCACAAAATTATGTTATGTGTTATGTATTATGTGCGCTTACATTTTCCACTCCTTTTTTATTTTATTTTTTTATTTGAGCACAAAATCGGAAAGTTGTTCTTTTTTTGTGTAGGGGTGGGTTAGGAATGGTTTGAAAAGGAGTATTGAGAAAACCAGTGATTTTTATTTTTATTTTTATTTTTTAGTTAAAAAAAAAAAAAGAGTTGAGAATTGAGGTTGATGAAGACTGAACCATATTTTAAATGTGCTGTAAAAACCCCAAACTTACTATATGACCCAAACGAGAGTAAAAAGTTTAATAGAGCTAGATAGTTGTATTATATATATATATAGTATATAGTAATGATTCTGTGTGCTTGTCACGTCGCCTTTCACTTCACACACAGTCAGTGAAACGTTGTAAAATAGATAAGAATAGCAGAGCCACTACATTTAGAGAATTCAAAGGATGTATTCAAAAGATCAGTCAACATTTTCTACAGGTCAGGACAGCGGTATTTGAGGCTCTGAACTGGTATGAAAGACATTCCACTCATGAGTTCATACAGCTTATAATTTATCATTACACAATAATGAGATTTAATATTTGGAAGCATAGCCTTTAGAGAAAATAACTGCCTTCAAGTGCGTCCTTGCGTCAAGTGCATTTTTCATCATTTTATGACATTTTATAAGTGTTTCCTAAAGCCCAAGATTACTTCGTCAAATGTCTTTTGTCCACAACTCAAAGATATTCTTTTTACATTGAAAATATTCACATTTATGAAGTTGGAGTCAGAGATTTTTTAATAAAACTAAAAGTTAACTAATTGATTTCATGTTTGCAAAATTCCACACAAGAAGCTGCTGTGTGGAATAAGTATTTTTTTCAGCTGCAAACCAAAGAAAGTCATAATGTGCTTAACAAAAGATGTTTTAACGCCACAATTTTCTGGAATAAAATGTGTGTTATTTGAACAGAAATGCAAGGGCACCATCATTTTTGGATTATACTTAGCTTTGAAGTTCCTTCATCTTACTCTGAGTTGCAGTTTCTTCCAGCGGCCACATAGCGGCACCGCACCCCACCGTGCTGCCTGCTCGGCGGCAAGGGCATCCCTTTGACCCCCGAGGCCTGTAATGCCCATGCTCCCGGTGGGCACACAGAGGGGGCGGGCAGGTATCTCACTCCTGCTCCCGGGGGTAGCGAGTCAGCAAAAGCTGCCCTGAGCTCTGCAGCATCACAGGCCAGTAGTGGCAGCAGGACTACGCTGTCCACCATTCAGGAGCTGGCCCAGAAAACATGCCTGTCAAATGCCCCTCCCCCCCCACCTCCCCTCAGGCAGGAGGTACCGCAGTCTTAGAGCAAGGACCGCAAGGTTCAACAACAGCTTCTTCTCCACTGCTGTCAGACTGTGAACACACCAAAACAGTCCAATCAATCTGACTGTTCATGTACAAAATAATCTGTTTGGAACGCACCTTATTCTCTGCCGCACTATTTCACTTTAAATACCGATGTCTATAAATAATAACTCAACTTTTCCACTGTGTCTTTAATTGCTTCTGTGCTGTATTCTTTTAAGCTGTGAACTTTGTACGTGTACTACTGTGTACTACAGTGTACTACAGTGTACTGTGGTATGACAATAAAGAAATTTTGAATCTTAGTATTCACATCCCTTAAGTAAAAGTACTGATACCACACTGTACACAATACTCTGTTACAAGTAAAAGTACTGCATTGAAATATTACTTAAAGGACCCGTAACATAGTGCTCTTTGGATGCTTTTATATAGACCTTAGTGGTCCCCTAATACTGTATCTGAAGTCTCTTTTATATAGACCTTAGTGGTCCCCTAATACTGGATCTGAAGTCTCTTTTATATAGACCTTAGTGGTCCCCTAATACTGTATCTGAAGTCTCTTTTATATAGACCTTAGTGGTCCCCTAATACTGTATCTGAAGTCTCTTTTATATAGACCTTAGTGGTCCCCTAATACTGTTTCTGAAGTCTTTTATTTAGACCTTAGTGGTCCCCTAATACTGTATCTGAAGTCTTTTATATAGACCTTAGTGGTCCCCTAATACTGGATCTGAAGTCTCTTTTATATAGACCTTAGTGGTCTCCTAATACTGTATCTGAAGTCTCTTTTATATAGACCTTAGTGGTCCCCTAATACTGGATCTGAAGTCTCTTTTATATAGACCTTAGTGGTCCCCTAATACTGGATCTGAAGTCTCTTTTATATAGTTATAATACAGTTCTGTCAATCAACTAAGTGTTTAGTTGTCTAATCATTTTACCTGGCCTATATATTGTTGGGTAGTTTAATAAATAATAAAATCTCTTATTTTATAAACTATATGTCATCCTAATTTGTAAAGTAACACGTATGTGAAGCTGTCAGATTCATGTAGTGGAGTAAAAAGTCCAATATTTCTCTCTGAAATGTAGCAGAGTATGTAGAAAGTGGCAAGTAAAATACAAGCACCTTAAATGTGTACCTAGGAACAGTACTTAAGTAAATGTACTTAGTTACAATCCACCCTCGATCACAGGGACGAGGGTGCTGATGACATGGAGAGATCTCCCCACAAACACCCCCCCCCCCCTCGCTTCCTCCGTACTTCATCATCCCTCCACAGCGGACAGGTTGTCATTCGTCTCCTCCTCCTCCTCTGCCCTCCATCATGTCTCCCTGCTCTCCCTGTCAGTCCCCCCCCCTCCCTCTCTCTCTCCCCCTCTCCCCCCTTCTCTCTCTCATATATTGAAATGGGCTTTATTGGCCTGAATGTTTCAATAACAATGTTGCCAAAGCATCAACATGCAATTTCTTACAAATATTCAGACAGAACACTGTCTGAATGAACTGTTAGATGAACATTACCACAAAATTGGATATGGATGGATGGATGGATGGATCTATGGATAAATAGACATAAACAAAAAAAATGTCATTCTAAAAAAATTAGATATATATGTGCTGGTATTTAAAATGCAATGTTTGCTCTCTCCTCTCCCTCTCTCTCTCTCCCCCTTTCTCTCCACCCCCCTTCCCCTCTCTGTTTCTGCATCCCAGCCCTCCAGGCGATATGGTGACCTCTCTGTGTAGTGTAGCATGTAATGCCCAGTCCCTGTCTCCCTCTCTGTCTTCTCTCTACAGTTCTGGCAGCGACCCAGATTAAAAACAAGCTTAAAAGATTCCCACATCCCCCCACCTTCCCTTTTTACCTTCCCATCTTTTCCCTCCTCCCTCAGCCTCTCCTCTTTTCTTCTGTGTGGTTAGATGCTACTGCCTGACTCACACTCACTCTCTCTCTCTCTCTCTCTCTCTCTCTGAGACTACGTCCACAATAAGCCAGATAAACATAAAAATGTATCTCTGGCTCTCCATTTGGGCCTTCCACACAGGCTTAATGTGAGAAAAACAATAGTAAACCCGCTCAGACGGAGCCGGGGACTTCTCTTCTCTGGTTGGGAACTTAAAATGTGGAAAGTACGTGGACACCGTAACGTTAGGCCTGTTTGTAACAGGTGAACATATCAAGGAGAAGTCTGTCAGGCTACTGGGTAGCATTCTTTATCTGACTACTCGCACAACATAATAGTTAAAAAATATGTAAAAGAGAACAAAGCGAATGGATCAGATTGAGGAGTGAACATAGAAAGAGACCCAACAGGAAATAGCTCGTTGATGTACTGCATTTGGGGGGTCGGTGCCTGGCCGGGTCCTTGATCAAGCATTTTTTTAATCATTATTTTATTAGCCTAATTGGCTGGAGAGGAAGCTACGCCTCTCCAGCTTCTCCCGTAGCTCAGCGTAGGCTCCATGTCCTGCACTGACTGGAGTGTGAGGTAAACTCTAACAGTCTTCCAGTGGATATTAGACTGGCATGTTGAATTGGGGTCTTTAAATCGAAGCTCAAGACTTACTTATTCACTGCTGCGTATGAGTCCTAAATGCTCATTTATCCTTGATCTATTTGTATAGTGTTATTTATTTTTACTGTCTCGATTTTAATTTTTTGTACTGTTTGTATTTAATCTGTATTTTTGCTGTAAAGCACTTTGATGGAAAGTGCTCTATAAATAAATGTATTATTATTAAATCGTGTCCCCCCCCATCTGTAGCACTGTCTTCGATAATTGCATATCTCACGAGTCCTTCAGCAGCAGATTTGGTCTCTCCTATATCCGGCACATTCGTGATCGAGACAAGAAAAGTCTCCTTTATGGTTCCAGGGCTTTAATTATGTTGCTGCCTTGACCTGTTACCCACACTATGAAGCTGAGGGAGCTATGGGTCGAGGTTTTTTTTTTTTTTTACGTCTCTTCATTCGGATTTATTTGCGATCCATTCATTACATCACATTGCACGTTATGTAATGTGTGTATGCTAGTTGACGCTTTTATCCAAAGTGACTTACAATTTGCTATATATGTCATAGGTTGCACGCCTCTGAGGCAACTAGGGGTTAAGTGTCTCGCTCAGGGACACATTGGGACACATTGGTCTCCTACACCAAAGGCATTGTATATATCCAACTGTGCCATCACAATCTGTGCCTCCTAGTTAAATAATAATAATAATTTAATTAATAATTCATACTCTTTATTGATCCCCTATGGGGAAATTACAATTTACACTCTGTTGTTATTACACACAGGCCTGAAATACACACACATGCTCAGGTCCTATACATGCACTAATGGAGAGATGTGAGTGGGCCGCCAGTGCTGGACCAGCGCCCTGAGCAGCTGAGGGGGGTTCGGTGCCTTGCTCAAGAGCACCTTGGCAGTGCCCAGGAGGTGAAGTGGCACCTCTCCAGCTACCAGTCCACACTCCGTACTTTGGTCCGAACGGGGACTTGAACCAGCAACCCAACCCCCTATGGACTGAGCTACTGCCACCCCCCAACTAACTGAAACTAGGCGTTCGTAGATCTAACATCAAGCGCAATAGAGCAGCTACACCACATGACCTGTTTTGTGCCTCAAATGGAGACCGTCTTTAGCGGAGACACAAAAAAATCTGCATTGATTGTTCAAACAACCAGTACTCTAGTTTACCTTTATAATGAATGATTGCTGTCTGCTTTAAATTATAAAGTCGGGAGTAGTGTGACATTGTTATAACGATGCAAATAAGGAGAGCAAATACTGTGGAAGCAAATAAGAGACATAAGCAGTTAACTTTACACAGCCACTGAATACTTCATGTTGAAATATTTGACTTTAAAAACCATGTATCTGTGTTTATGTCACCACTTTGAATTTCAAAATTTGACTGTGAATTGGGAGTGTATTTAAGGATTTGTTAGCAAATTGAGGATTGTTTGCGGTCTAAATGATAATAATACTAATGTATACTTTATTAATCCCACAAGGGGAAATTACAATTTTAATTGATTATGTTATGCTGTGCTCACTCGGCGTCTTTTCAGCTGCCTGCGTCTGTTTTACATTATGATTCTTTCAAAAAAGTGGTGAGCACATTTTTAAAATGCCATTGCTGACTTTTCTTTTCTTTTCTGTAGCTCGGGCCATCTTTTTGAACTTGAGAAAAGTTCAACCCTTCTGAAAAAAACCGTCTAAGTCAAGCGCTTTTTTTGACAGCCGACCAAGTTATACAGCATGACCGCTTTGTTTTCTATCCGTTAGTTCTCCTCTTTCTCTCTCTCTCTCTGTGTTTTCTCTAGCTCGCTCCACCTTACACTCTGGTGTTGGTGATGACTCGGTTTAGGGGGTCTTGACTACAACACTGTTTAGCTCTTTTGGTTTAACTTAGTAAAGGCCTGCAACATGGTGTAAAGCCCCTGGAGCAGGGACTATAAGGTGGGCTGGAACCAGTGCTTTCCTTAGGTTTATGGGAGACTTAGAAGCACTTATTTGACGGGGGGGGGGTTTAGGGGTCCTTTCTCAAGAAAAGGTTGTTTTTCAGTAAAGAAAAATGCAATTTCACATCAGTTTGGACCATTATTATTACCACGTCTGTGTCTAAAACGTTGGGAAAACTAGAGCAGATAATAAATACTTACGATCACTAGATTTGAGAGAAGTAATTCAGTTAGTTTTCACATTAATTTTGCATTCATTCGCGAGGTGGTGCCGACGCCTGTATTAATTCAGAAGCCTAAGCAGCAACAACACATGGACAGCTGGACTTTGAATTCGAAGGTGCGGTTCTGCAGCCCTTTGACTCTCCGGCCACCTTCACCCTCTCCAGCCACACTGTAACTTGAAGGCTGATTCTGAAGTTCAAACACCTTTTTTTTTTTTTAAGCCGAAGAGCAAAAAAAAGTCTGTCTCACAAAAACATGTGCTTGGAGCCACTGAACACTGCAGATGTCTGAGGTGTTTCTGAGCATCAAAGTGTGGATTTTTTTCCTTGATGGGTCTTAAAATGTTGAATATGTAGATCATGTCTTCACGTCCCTTGGTACCTCCTCCTCCTCCTCCTTTCTCGGGTCTTTGTGTTATTCCTCCTCTTCAACATTAACACATGCGACTCCATCCCTCTCGCCCTCTTTCAATCTGCTCACGCGTTACTCTTTTTTTCCTTCTAGTTTCTTTCTGTGCCTGAAGCACCTGCAGTGAGAAGGCGGTAGCATGTTGAAATGTTAAAAAATAACCATAAAATGAATATGTTCTGGTCTTAAAATCAAGATGTGCTTTGATGACTTGACTGTTCAACCTAATGTGTTTATTCCCACAAATTCTTTATTTTTTATTATTAAAAGATCATTTTTGGGGGCATTTTAGGCCTTTATTTGACAGGACAGATGAAGACATGAAAGGGGAAAGAGAGGAGAATGACATGCAGCAAAGGGCCGCAGGCCAGAACTGAACCCTAGCCCGCTTCTTTGAGGAGTAAACCCTCTATATATATATATATATATATATATATATATATATATATGGATGCCTGCTCTACCAAGCTGTTAGAGCTAGCGTTAGCTGGTTACTTAGCATAGTTTGCCGATTTGGCGGTAGTACACGCGTTTACCCGCCGGTGAAACTTCACAGGATGACTCACTTCAGAACCCTTTTTAGCATTTAACTTAGCGCTGCGCCATAGCATGTATACACAACACTGTGTTAGCCGCGCCATCCTCCCCAGCTACACACATCGTCCAAAAATCGTCACGTCCAGTTTCAAGAAAACAAGATGGCGACGGTCTAATTGCCAGACTCAAAGCTAGAAAGCAAGCCCATTACCCGTTATGTCACTGATGCTACGTCCATGATTTTGGAACACTTCTTAAGAAAAGGAAGCCATTAAGACCATCATCATTTTAAGGTTAGCGGCTCTCGGGAGCAGCTGATGTAGAGGTCCGATGTATCTGTCTAACCCTTCTTTTTTTCATCCTTGAGCTACAGCAGCTCAGAGAGGAAAAAGGAAAAGCTGCTGAATTCCTTTCTAGCAGATGACTATGCCCCAACGCACTCGTGCATGTTTAAACTCAAACACACAAACTCCCAAATGTGCCGTTTGTGAGCACTGGGAACCCAGAGCAATTAAAACCAAGCAAAATCTTCACTGGGTGTGTGTGTCTCTTCTTCTTTTTTTATTTTGTGATACATAAATACAGTGACAGCGTGTTTCCCTGCAGTGCCAGAGCCTCTCTTATCAGTATGCTGCGTGCACTTCCTCCCTAAACACGGCCAAAGCTTTTGGGAGCCGTGAAGCTCCGCTGATAAGATAACAGACAAAGCCTTCTCTCTTTAAGGAAGGCATGAAATAGAAAATAGGAGATCCTTCCCTGTGGAATTAGGTGGGAAGAATAGCAGGAGAAGAGACGATGTAAAATCATACATTGGAAAATGAGATTTTCTTAAAAAGTGAGTCAGATATAAGGCATGAGGTTAGGGCAGGCCAGGGAGGAATACATTTATTTTGGGCCAAGGAACAAAAGACACACACACACACACACACACAGCTGCCACTTGTGGTGTGTAAGGTAAAGATGATCTGCAGAGCATATTTAAATACTTTGCCATGGCAACAGGCTCTATGATTAGGGGCAAACAGGTAAAACTGCTGCGGCACTTGGGATTGAGATGATACAAATTAAGAAGTCTGGACGGTTGCCAAGGAGACGGAATAGGCAGAGAGGTTAAAGTCCAACCTAAACACACCTTAAAGCTATTTTAGTGACAGTGAAGCAGGGAGTGGGTGGGGGGGAGGGGCGGGGGTGGGGGTGGGGGTTCTGACAGCCCAGCTCCACAAATAATCACTAGACCTGCCAAGATGTGTGAGCAGAGATCAAAATTGTGTGTGTGTGTGTGTGTGTGTGTGTGTGTGTGTGTGTGTGTGTGTGTGTGTGTGTGTGTGTGTGTGTGTGTGTATCTTTGTTCTGCGGTTTCCGTGTTTCTCCCAGCGGCCTCTCACACACTGTAAAATGTTTCACCGTATTACTGTGATACACCGGCAGCAGTTTCACCGGGAAAACTAAGCATTCTGTTTTTTTATTTATTTTTCCTCTTTTTTATTTATTTTAGTTATTATAAATAGACATTTTCTTACTGTATTATTTAAATTTACAGTAATACCTCCTACCTTTTCTTTTATTTCCAAATATGCATTGGTAGCTGTAATCTGTAACATTTGCAGATAGTTCTGTAATATTATGATTCTCTCCCACAATGCATTGCCATTTATAATAAATTGACATCAGTGGTTTACCGTGCAAAAACCACAAAATGAAGAAGAAAAAAAACTCGTAATCCAGTTGAATTTCATGCATTTTTTTTTTCTTTATTGTTCCTCTCTGGATTCATTTCCATTTTAGAAAAAAACAAATAAATACGGGTTATTTTCACGTGACATCATCTTGCAAACAAATTCATCAGAAAACGACTGAAGTGATATTATGGCTTTGTGACAACAGGTTTCAGTGTTCAGACGCTCGTTCAGTGTTTTTAAAGGTGCAGAAACGGGGACGCCGCCCCGTGTGAGACATACAACACGCGTGTCAGAGGGTTTGTTGGAAAGGTCCCACGTCATCTAGATATGATTTAGAGAGATTATCTCTGGCGTCTGTAGTTCTTCAGTTCAGTTGTCCACTCTGTCTGCATGTCCGGTTGCAAGTGAACGATCACTAATTACCAAAATCTACCCTTTCCAGCCAAATTAAGGTTTTGGAAATAAATAATAATTCAAAAATTAAAATAATAAATGAACTCCTGACTGAACATGTAACTTTGATAAGAGGCGTGTAATGTAGAACATGGAGGTCAGTTGTGACACCTGAGCCTGAGTGAAGACTGAGATGCGTTTAAAGACACATACGTGGATCTTAGATTGGCTTTACAATATTGGGAACTCACAATTGAAGGTGGCCTGTTTTAGGAAATTAATTTCAGTTTGTGTAAAATAAGATTTTAATTCATAATGTCGAAGCAAATGTCCTAGGGCGAGAATAACACTCAACTTTGTTCTAAGCAATTTTAAACGTAAAAAATTAGATTTTCAAAACTGAATCCCTTCTGCGCAGTAACTCAGGTGAAGGTGTCATCCGTGGACTTGGTCCTAAATTGGGTCCCTTTGATCAACAATTACTGAAATCCATTTAATCAGCAGTTAAACTGGCAAAACCTCCACAGACGAGCGAGACTGCTCCTGTCAGCCAATCAGAGACCAGTACTGTACGTTCTTTTAATAGCCTAACAAATATCCCCTTTAAGAGATCGGTTAAGGCCGGACATGGCAGACAAAAATATGCTTTTTTTTTCATGCGCTGGTCAGTTTTGAGATTTATTTGACTAAACTTTGTCCATTTGTGTCTCTAGAAGTGGGGAAGGTTTTCATGGTTCTACGTAGTGTCTTGCTTTATAAAGAACGGTCCAAACTGAAGCAGCAGAGGCCGAGATATCTATCATTATATCAGCTAGATAATGTGGGACAGGAACCATTTCATTGTTTTTTTTTTTGTTTTTTTATCCTTCTGTTGTTAAAAATCAAAAACATTTCCTGAATAATTGTATCATTTTAAAAGCTTTACCGCAGCTGAAGGTACACCTAGTGTTTTCCTTTCCGTCTTCCAGATATTTGAAATCAGCTGTTGTGCCTAAAACTGAGCCCAGTGCAGATGAAGGAAGGCAGTGGGTCGCTCGGTTGTGAGCTGACTGTTCTCCTCCTCCGAAAAACGCCCCTATAGGTGGTTTGTTCAAGCAGCAATTACAAAAATATTTTTACCTTTTTTAAAGTGGTGCCGCCCTCTAGTTGCCCCCACCCATTATTACAGTAGCAAAGCAGGAAGTGAAGTGATAAAGTATAAAAGTGCCAAATTCCGCATATGAGGGATCCCCCACACACAGCGCTCAGCTTTTCCGTTGATTTTGTCCAGTTGCCACTCGCGGTATTGCAACAAAAAAATCCCTCTGCGACCCAGAAAGGATCCCCCCCCCCCCATAGGCCACTACTGTAAAAGAGACGCCTGTAAAACTGTTGACACCTCGAACTGCAAACAAGGGGGTATCACTCTCTTTATTCTGAAGTTTTCTTTCATGGACTTCTTATATTTGAAAAACTCCCCTCGAGCCGGGAGAAGCAATTTAAAAAGCTGTGACATTACCCCAATGTAAAGTCTCTGGACCGAGCGGGAACTCGCGGGTGGGGCCAGCGGGAGAAAAGACTACTGTGGATATTCAGTGGACCGCATATCAAGGAAGTAGACCGGGTTGCTTAGAAACTTTTTTTTGCCGGATGTGCAACTGAGCAACTCTCAATGGAATCAACGGGGCTCCACCATTAACGTTACATCCAGGTCTTATAATACATCCATGGGAGGGATGGGTCAAACCAACAGGACTTTCACAAGGAGGCCGGGGTTTGTGTTCGGTTTTTTTAAACCTTATGGAACAAATGGAGCTACGTCACGTTGTGCATCATGTTATGGGTAACCGGAAGTTCAAGGGTAACTACCATTTATTAACTACCCTATTTCCCTATGTTTTTTGTGTAAGTGCCTGATGGGAACAACAATCTTTGACATTGGTCCAGTATTAAGCATGAATGCTGTAACCGGCAGCCACAGCTGTAATGTAACCCTATGGGGCAATTGTGCATCGTCAATTTTTTTTTTGCCACTGAAAGACTTAGATTAATATTCAAAGTGTTTGACAACATTGTAGCATGGATCACTACAGAGAGAGCCCTTTAAAAAAATATATTTAAGACCTTTCTGTTTCACCAGAAACAGTTCTGAGGTTGCTAGAGCTAAACCCACCAGACTCCATTGGAAAAAAAACAATACTTTCAGTGTATAGAGCCAACATGTTTTCACATGTAAATCGGTAAACTATGTGTTTATTTCAACCAAAACTAGAGTTGTGATGGTTGAAAAAGTGGAAAGACGACCCAAAACGGCTTTAAATAGTTTTTATTTTGTTTCCGTCGACTTTGAATGAAGTGTATCATACAATGTTAAAATGACTGTTTATTTACATGAAGTCTGGTGGGTTTAGCGAACGCAATTTTGCGAACGTCTTTATGTTTAAAAAAAAGGATCTTACTCTTTAACAGAAAGGTCGACCGCCTTAGAAATCCTTTCCATAATGTCGTCAGACACTTAGAATATTAATCCGAGCCTGTCAGCGGCAAACAAGCACTTTTATAAAGGTAAATACAAGCTGCACAGTTAACTTATATTGCATCTTATGCAGCGATCTCGCTTAATACTGGACCGCTGTCATTGATTGCTGTTCCCGTCGGTCACATAGACACAAAAACACAGGAAAATAGGCTCCAGGTTGGAAAAAAACGACGGTTCAGTGTTAACCACGTGTTTAAAACCACAACCGTTTTCCCGTGGGTCGTATCTCTGCCACCGAGCCGCTGAACAAACAACCTATGTATCGTCGAACACTTTGGAGGACTTGTCTATAAGTGTGATAACATACTGATCAACCACTGTCCTCCATCCCCCCCAAACTGCCTTTCTTACTTCATCAAGCAGAGGAAAGACAAATTTCTTAAAAAAAACAACAACAAAAAATACAAAAAAAACCAACATTGACACTGAAGAAGAAAACGTTGTTAAAACAGTCAGGCAGTATTCAAAGTATCCAAAGCACAGTAGTAGAAGGTGTTTTTGTTCAGGCACTTAGACTCCCTCTGTGTCATTCATGACTTCTGTTTCCGTTCACTTGTTAAACAACAATTACAGAGACTTAGAATGCTCTTTCCTTATTTTCTCATTATAGTGGTGATTATGGTAATGGGTTTGGTTTTGTTCAGTGCCAAGTGTGTGTGTGTGTGTGAGTGTGAGAGGTGAACACTGTGGAACGAATGGAAATAAGGACACTGATTATATCAACATCTCCCGCTCTTCACGTGTGTGTAGAATAGGTAAACATTTCCTCTTTGCCTCTTAAAAAAAACATGTAATGTAATGAAGAAGAACAACAACAGCAACAGAGTCCTGTGTAAAGTAGACAGTCATATAGCCTCGCTGAAGAGGAACAATCAGGCCATGTTTTTGTTAAAATAACCAGTTTAAAAGGCATCAAGTCTCCTCCGATTGTTTGAAATCACCTCTAAAACACAATATTCACAGGAAGTTTCATCTCAAATCTTTCAGATTTTGCTAATATAATCACTTTGTGAATGTCGTCTTTCAGTGTTGTTTTTTAATAGTTAACAGTCTATGGCTGGAATATGCTATATTTAGAATATACTCTCCGTTAGTTAAAACTTGAAGGAACAGTCTGATGTTTTAGAAAGACACTTTAGTGTTGTCTTACCCAGAGTCAGATGAGAGGATTGGTACTAAAGGACCCCTTAACCCCCCTTATACCCCCTTAAGAGAGAGACAGAGCAGGGACCCCCTACTACTAATATTGGATAAAATGACGTTGCATATTAAACTGGAGCTACAATAACGTGTAGGGCTGCCTTAGCCTTTATACATACTTTTAGTTCATTGAATACTAAGCTATTAAAATAGTCGGCATGATTTTATAAATCATCTTTTAATGTTACACACACACGTGGCACAGAGTGAATCCTTCTGATGAACTATGTCTGTGGAGGGCCTTAGTGACCACCTTCCCTATGGGCGGTGTTGGGAAGGAAAACGTATTCTGTTACAGAATACATGTAAAAATGTCATTTGTAACGTATTCTCAATCTGAGTAACGTATTCTGAATACTTGGATTACTTCCACTTTGAATTGCATTTTATAAGCGTAGGAATGTGGCCGTCAAATACTGCTTACTAAGTTTTTTGTTTGTATTTGTAGTCCCGAACTGCATAACCTACTACAAAAATCTAACCGCAGTCTTGCTACCACGAGCTAATTTTAGCTAACGTTAGCTAGCATGTCAAACGAGGCTGGTCTCTGGGGCTAGTCAATCAGCACATAGGAGAATGTAAAGTCTAAGCAGGTACCTGATACAACTAGAAAAAAGCAAGGTGACGACTACCCTTGGCTAATTAAAAATAATAACTTACTTTAAGATGCTTTAGGTTAGAGGCGGAGTAATTTGGTCGCTGGCAGGCAGAGGTTGCACTGCAGTTAGCTCTGTTCTGTCTTTAGCGTGAAATACTGTTTGAATTTCCAAGATAGAAACACGTAATTTATGTAGACAGTGAATAAACTCGTGAAACAGCGTCAGAGTATCGTCATGTAATCTGGACTCTAAATACCACCTAAGTAAATATTTTTCCCCACAAATAGGCTGATTTATATTTGCTAATACTATGTTGGATTCATGTTAACCCATTTTAGTTTTTGAATTAAAAAAAAATATAATAATAATTTGGGAGCCCCCCCTGCAGTGACTTTGAGGACCCCCTAGGGGTCCCCGACCCCCTGTTGAAGATCTCTCTGCTGTAAGTCCAAGGGGTATTTAGCTTAGCTTAGCTTTAGCTTAGCATAAAGCCTGAAAACAGCATTAAAGGGCGAGCATTCTGTAGCTCAGGCAAACGTTGACAAAAATGTTAGCTTTGCAACAAGATAATATTGATATTCGGATTTTCATCTGATGTTGATATTCGGATTTTCATCTGATGTTGATATTCAGATTTTCATCTGATGTTGATATTCGGATTTTCATCTGATGTTGATATTCGGATTTTCATCTGATGTTGGGTAAGACAATAAACAATGGGCTCATGAAAAAAATGGTGAATTATTTATTATTATTAATGTTGATTTCTTTTCTTTTTTTCTCCATCAACCAATTGATTGATTTAAGAGTTGGGAGAATTCCAGTCGACCAAGATTTTCCTTGGTTGACTACAGCCCCCCCACACACACACACACACACATGAGTAGTAACTAGATTGTGGCCCCCAAAATTTGGAACTGTTCCTTTTAAGCAAACATTGGACGATTTGAGGACTTTTTGTTTTGTTTTTAGCAACAAACTATTCATATGTAATTCCAATGATCTTTGATACTATCAACACAATTTGTGAACAGTTGAGCCCCCCACCACTGCTGAGACACTTTTGATTCTCGATGTTGATCTTGACGGATCGGTTTTGATCAACTGTCTAGAGGTGGAAAAGGAAATGAGTGAATTCTTGTTTTAGGGTGGATTTCATCATGGAGACTCATCACAGTGCAACATGAACTCAGACAGTGTGACTCATGACGCCAGCGGCTGCTGTTGAGTGAAAACATTTTTATGTTAATATCAGACGGCAACTTTTCAAGTCGAGATTTTAAGGTGTGTGTTTAAAGGGTTTCATGATCCCTAAACTGAGGCAACGCTCGATCGTTGAGTTTAATAACAGAACAACATAAAAATTAAAAAAACTCACTATCACAAAGTCACAAGGCTTTTGCCTGGTAATAACACAGTGTCTTACGCAACGCCTCCATCAGTTTTATTTTTTTTTTTTTTTTTATGTCGCTGTGAAATCGGTCAGCGGGGATGACATTAGCACCCCCGAATCACATCCTAAATTAATTGCACTCTGAGATAATCACATAACAGACAATTAACTTCATTTCCCATTTAATACCCCGCCCACCTGCCAACCCACAGTACGCACACACACACACACACACACACACACACACACACACACACACACACACACACACACACACACACACACACACACACACACACAGGTCTTATTACACAGACAGGCGCTGATCCCCAGCAGGCAGCACGCATAAAATATGTGTGTTAGAGCTTATCACAAGCTTTGTAAAGTTCACAACAGTGAAGCTTACAAATGTTTTCCCCTCTGAGGGGGGTGGGGGGTATTTTTGGTGATTTATACGCAAACACTACACATCGAAAGTGACATCATTAATTGGGGTTGTGATGAGTAGAGGGAAAAGAACTGCATAAATCATGCAAGGGATTTTTGTTTTCTTCTTCTTCGTTTTGGTACATCCTGACATTAAGGTAGAGCACATTATGTACTCCTGATGATAAAAAATTACAAATGATTTTAGACTTTTTGCCTATAAGATGTCTAATTTACGTAAAAAAAAAAAAATAAAGGGTCCTTTGCATGTATTAATGGAATTAAACCCTTCCAGTTCGGAGAGTCATTTGAAACCAAGCCTGTTTCATCAGCCTCTCTTTGACCCACAAAGGCAGCCATCATCCCCAGAAGTAAAACCCACTGGAAGGGGAATCTTGCTTTCAGGCAAAAATTGCACGTTATTAGATTACACCTCCAAAAAACAAAAACAAAAAAACAAAACAGAAATTGCACTCAGTAACTGCAGCCTGCGACACCTCCATTAGCGTCCACTGATTCTGGATCAGCTGCAGCCTGTTGGCACTGTGTGGTTGGCACTGAGGAGGATGTTCCCGCTGATTTGGGATCAGACTGAGCTGTAACGGCACTGAGTGAAAGAAAACAACAAAACATACTGCTCTCGTTCACTGACGCCGAGATCTGCACCTTTCTGACATTTCACTAACTAACGACTAATATTTAGATATTAGAGCAACAATAAAGTCAGATGTCAGAACAAAGGTGTCTGTTAAAAGAAGGCGGGAAACCCAGTAAGCACCGATTTGGTGTTTTTAAGGTTAAAAGTCTGAGTTCAAACTGGGCTAAATTTAGTCCCTACAACAAATCTTTGTCTTCTGGTTTCTTTTTTAACCTTAGTATTAATTCCACTATTTGCTTTTCTATTTTTTCAACCATTTTTTTCCCCAAAATCTTTTTAAGCAATAAATACCTACATGTATTTTGTCATATTTTTGCTACTTTTAATGGCATATTCATTTATTTTTTTTATTATGGCTTCTTCTGTCCTCCATACTTTTAATGCAAATTATATTAGTACTTTAAGCTTATTTACTTCATAGTTTTGAAATGGGACTTCCACAAGTTGCAGGAAGTAGCTTGTTAATGTTACGGTGTGCAGGAAGCCCACAACACACTGATTTGGTAGTTAAAAGGTTAAAATGGGATTGGATGTCTGAGTTTGAACTGGGCTAAATTTAATCTCTACAACAAATCTTTGTCTTATTTACTTTTGTATTAATTCCCTTATCTATTTACTTTACTATTTAATTTTTCTATTTCTTTTTATTGACTTTTAAATGTTTTTTTTTAATCAATTAATGAATGCCTACATGTATTTTTAACATTTCAGGTACAGTTCATAACATTAATTTCTTCATCAAAGCATTTATTTAGGTTTTATTTTGTCAGACTCTGTACTTTATACTTTTTTGCGCATTATATCAATGCCTTAAGCTTAATAACCAGTTTTGAATTGGTGACCTCCACAAGCTACGTAAGCTACAGCTGTTATTTCAACATGTCCGACACTTTTAGGACCCTATTTTAACTTTAATCTAGTTTGACGGCGGGAAGAAAAGGGTCCTTGGATGGATCAGAAGGGCTGTGCTTAGTGTCATCATTAATCATAGGTGTGTGTTAACAGCCGGGCGCGTTTGTACCCTGGCGCATTGCTATTATGATGGCGGATTTCCACCGTCATATTGTAATTTTGAATCTTTTGCATGTGTGTGTGCTGCTGCGCTTCCCTGTGTGTGTAACCAGCATAAGTGTGCACACTGTGCACGAGCCTAGGCACTTTTTACTAATGCGCTGATAAATAACAATGAGATGATGCGTTATTGACTTTAGACCAGGTTGCTGTTGGTCAAATGGCGCGATCACTTCCCGCTGCGTCAAGATAGCAATACGCCCAGAATGCACCTGAACACACCACCCTGTAAGACCAGCACGCCCATGGGTGCAAAGATGGATGCAGATGCATTTGTTATTTAAATGTTATTTAAGTGATTTTCAGGTTGTACCTTCAGGTTGTAAACATTAATTAAGATGCCAAATGAAATAATTACAGATCTGAATTAATTCTGGGAGTTGAATTTATTTTATTTATTTTTAACTTGAATTGCTTTAATGTTTTCCTGAGTCCAGACCTTTGAGTCCATCCATGCAATAAGCGGTCTATATGTCGGCCACCATTGTATCGTTTGATTTTACTTTGCTCCACTTTTAAACCCCAGCAAAACCAGTATGTTGGCTTGGCTACGCATCAGAGGCAACATAATAAGACTTTAGATTCAGACGCATAGGATGGTCTCTATTGATTGGTTAAGGAACATCAAATGTATTCTCACTTAAACCCAGATTTAAAAAAACAACAACCATTAAATCAATGTTTACTGGAATTTCCATATGCACTTTTGAATCCAGGATTAGCACCATTGTGTTGACTGAGCAGTTAATCTGGGTTTGGCCTCAGCTGATCCTGAATCAGTAGCTTTCTGATTGGACGCCAAAAAAAGAAAATTGCAGAACTGACACTGGAGCCATTGATTTCTCCTCCAGATAATACAGGATGTTACAGGAAAGAGAAATACAATATATGTAAAAGAGCAAAATCTTACTGACATGAGGTGGAAACCGAAGAAAAGAATATAACCAATCTCTCCATAAGTAACATAATCAGCCCTTCTAACCAAGAGGAGGGGGATCCTGGAAGTGGGGCACTGTGGGTGATGTAGTCCGGGTCACATGGCCAGAGCTCGGGCCTTGGCGGCTGCTGCCTGCGCTCTCTGCACGGCTCCCTGGCTGTTCTCCCTCCTCATCAGCTGGTTGGTCTCAAACAGGCCCTCATGGCTGCCGCCGCCGCCCGAGAACGTCAGCACTCCTGGACCAGACAGATTCCTTGTGACATATTTCATCAAAGCAAACAGGACACAGCGAAGACTCTGACATGAAAAGGTTCGGGGTTTCTCCCAGAAAAGTTGTTATGCCCGGTGACAAGTGTCCTTTCAGGGCCCGGCTGGGCCTGGTGCCAGACTGATGGCAGCGTTAAAGCCCAATAGCTTTAGTGATAACAGAGTCATGGACGAAGTCGCAGAATTAAGAATTTAAAAAAGCTGTAAGACAGATTCCATAGGGCCCTACATTAAGCCAGAGCTAACAGCTAACTGGACATTTAAAATATAAGTTTCAAATATAATAATAATATATAAGTTTCCAACCGAGCCATAAAAAACTGTAGTTTTTTTTTTGACTACAGTACGAAGCCATACATCTGACTTCTTCCTTCTTTCAAATAATGGGTTATGATTAACTGTTACCTGAACTTGGGTTGATGTTCAACTAAAAACTCCATGAAAACATTTAGGAATGAAGCCCTTAAAAAAATAAAAATAACACACTGCTCGCCCCGCCTCCTGATTTCAGGTTGTTAGATCTCTCAACCAAAAGGAATCTTTATGTTCCATCTCTATTTTTACAAGCACAAAAATGAACCAGTTGTCATGGTGACATGAATAAAAACGTGTTGATTACCTCAGAGACACAAAGCCTAGACACACACACACACACACACACACACACACACAAGGTAGACCCCAGTCCAGACAATTAACACGTTTTGCTGTTTAATATAATTAAAAAAGTACGTTTAACATTTGGTATCAGAACAAAGAAGAGCGAGAGAGAGAGAGAGAGAGAGAGAGAGAGAGAGAGAAACCAGATGTATAGCAATGTGTGAGATTAAAAATAAAATACATACTCCCTAAATGTGTGAGAAGTGACACAAACATTTAATTATAAGGAGAAGAAAAACTGATCAAGAAGTAGTCCGGTAGGTAACTTAACTAAAAGTAGCAATAGCACAGTGTAGAAATACTCACGTTAAAATCCTGCATTTAGTAAAAAGTACAATAAGTGTAAGTACATTTTACCTAAGGAAAAGTACTAAAGTACCAACAGTAAAATGACTCATTATGCAGAATGGTCCATTTCAGAATAATACTGTATATTATAGTATTCTAGTTATTGATGAATTCATACACTTTTAAAATTAGCCCCCCACTGAGACAGCCCAACTCAGATTAATTTGTGTGTCACGTGGGTCGCAACACCGCCACGCCTCTTTAGGGGACTAGCGGCAGCTACAGTGTAAATAATCCAATAAGAGAAGTCAACGTGAACACAGGTTATGAGCGATTCTTTCACCCCATAGTCACCAAAATAAATACTTGGACCCATTTCTCACAAGCCACGTATCTCCTGAACATTGGACACTAGAATGGTATTTTTTCAGAAGGATAAATCAGGAAAAAATTAACTTTGTTAAAGACCGGTTCCTGTCTCAGGGAAAACTCTCGCGAGATCTGCTTAGGTAAGCTAAAATCATCATCACAATCGCGAATGCCACAGACTTATTCTTAATGCTAAATATGGCTGTTATCTGTGTGAGTACCAAATGTTAGCAACAGAAAATATAAATACACCATGCAAATATAACTTTTCATTTGATATGATACACTTTGAAACAAGGCTACACTTTTGATTATACGTAACTTTATATGCTGCTGGGTAGCTTGTGATTTCCCCCCGGGGATCAATAAAGTTTTATGTTTATCTATAATAACACATCATAATTTATCTGTTGATTACAACTTGTATTATTAAAAATTATCTGAATCTCCAAAGTAACTAAAGTTGTCAGATAAATGCAGTGCAGTAAAAACGAGAATATTTGCCTCTGAATTGTGAAGTAGAAGTTTAAAGTGGCAGAAAATGGCAATACATAAGTACCTCAGAGTTGTACTTAAAGTACAGTACTTCAGTAAATGTACTCTATTAACCCTTTTTCTGAGGACAATGACTTGAGTAGTGTAGTCTTACCGTAGCCGTCCACGCATCCGCCTTTAAACTCGCCCTCAAACCTCATCCCGTCAAAGCGAGTGAAGACGCCGGCGCCTTGAAATTTGCCCTGCAGAAATTCACCTTCATACCTAAAAAGAAAATTCCACATGAACACACATTTTCACAAAGAAAAACAACTTCAATTGCAGTTATTTGGACTCATTTAAGGATGAAGGAAAAGCGCTGAGAGGACGGTGAGGAAGGACTTTCCACATTTCAAAGTAAAAGTGAAGTAGCGTCTCATTATTACCCAAACTATGATGTTTTTCTGAACTTAAGAAAGTAGTTTTGGTGCCTACACCTAACCAAACTGCAACCGTTCTTTACAACATTAACAACCACTACGTCCATTACGTTCTCTGGTTTAGATATGAGGTCATATTTCCTGCTACCGCTAGGGGCGCTAACTGATGACATGCTCCTCTGGGTTATATTAGAGCAGTGTTTCTCAAATGAAGGGTAGGCGTACCCCTAGTGGTACTTTGGAGTACTACAGGGGGAACAAAAAAATGAGCAAAAATGCTCATTTAAAAATATGTCATGCATAATTCCTAAAATAATTATTCTATAATGATGGATGCATTAAGTGAGGGATTCTATACATTTGAAATGTAGACTTGAAATGTTATTCATTTACAAGGTTGATCCCGGGTCCGGAGGGACCAAACACTAATATCGCGAGAGTGGGCGGTTTTAACCCTTGTGTTGTCCTCCCGAGTCAAAAAGCTGACCAAAATTTGACATTTTTGTCCTTTTCCAGACTTTTAAGCTTTCACTAACACCACCTTACTACCACTATTTTTACACTACTTTTTGGAATTCATGGTCATTTAATTCAACTGTACCTAATATTTGAGTTAAAAAAGCAGTAATTATGAACTATTTTGACTAATAGTTAAGATCAGAGGAACGTACAGATGAGTTTCGTCAGGAATGAAAGGGATCAATTGTATTTGCAAAGAGCGTTTTAAGGAATCCAATCCCTTTTTGTGGTAATTTGGTTAAAGAGAAACTCATATTTCAGATATAGACATTTTTTAAAGAGGTCAAATTTGACCCGAGGACAACAGGAGGGTTAACGGGGGCTGCGGCTGGGAGCGGGCGGCCCAAAAAGTAGATCCCGGGTTTTAGGAGCTCTGCTCGTTATCAATGCTGCAACTGGCTGTTAGCGTCGCTTAGCTAGCAACGCACACGGTGCATCCAGTTTAACACCAGCCAAACGCTTTATTGACACTTCTCTACTCCCGCTCTCTCACTCCTTTCCCGGGGCACTGTGCCCCGCCCCGTTCTCCAACGACGACCTCAGGGATCCCATCAACAGGGACTTTAACATGAAGTCGGACAGAGAGTGTGTTAGGAGACCGGGAAACAAATGGAAAACAAACCACAGCCAACAACACGTTCTAAAACAAGTGAAATAATTAAATGAATACAATGTCACTTTGCCCTTTTATTGCACTAGAATAACTAATTATTGCACTTGAATGTAATTATGCACTACAACGTAATTTTGCTACTTATTACTGACAGGTAAGCAGATATGGGAATAGTACACAGTAAAATAACTAGTCAATCTATTGACAGCCAGTCGTTTGCCGTGTGGGCGTTGGTTATGATTAGACACTATAAATACAACTGGAATTGAATAGAAGATACAATACAATGATAATAATATGACAACACAAGCAATAATGAACTATGTGTATTGCAGCAAACGTTCTACATCTTTGTGACCAAACTGGACTATATTCCCCCAATGAAGGTTTTTTTTTTTTTTTTTACAAATCAGGAACTAAGCTTGTCTTATGTGATGTCACCCATCTAGTAGCATTATTAGCTTTCAGTTTCACAGTGTAACACACAGCCGTGACAGATCTGCCTTTCTTTAAATGAATACAATATGCCATCACTTCAACATCAAAGAGCCTCACACTGGCTCTCATTTATGAGAGGTGCGTAAGTTTGACCTTGTGTACGCAAGTTTTTGAGTCAGTGTGGACTTGCGGTGCGGCAGGAGAAGGAGAAGTCATCAGCTGTCGACAATGGCAGAACTGGATTTTTTTTGAAAACCTCTATGAGCCGAGCAACAGTGCACACGTAGCCTACACACGCACGTAGCCTACAGGCACGTAGCCTACAGGCACGTAGCCTACATGCACGTAGCCTACACACGCACGTAGCCTACAGGCACGTAGCCTACAGGCACGTAGCCTACACGCACGTAGCCTACAGGCACGTAGCCTACAGGCACGTAGCCTACACACGCACGTAGCCTACATACGCACGTAGCCTACACACACGTAGCCTACACGCACGTAGCCCACACGCACGTAGCCCACGCGCACGTAGCCCACGCGCACGTAGCCCACACGCACGTAGCCCACACGCACGTAGCCCACACGCACGTAGCCCACGCGCACGTAGCCCACACGCACGTAGCCTACACACACGTAGCCTACACGCACGTAGCCTACACACGTAGCCTACACACGTAGCCCACACAGACGTAGCCTACACACACACGTAGCCTACACACACGTAGCCCACACGCACGTAGCCCACGCGCACGTAGCCCACACGCACGTAGCCTACACACACACGTAGCCTACACGCACGTAGCCTACACGCACGTAGCCTACACACACGTAGCCCACACAGACGTAGCCCACACACACGTAGCCCACACAGACGTAGCCTACACACACGTAGCCCACACAGACGTAGCCTACACACACGTAGCCCACACAGACGTAGCCTACACACACACACGTAGCCTACACGCACGTAGCCTACACGCACGTAGCCTACACACACGTAGCCCACACAGACGTAGCCTACACGCACGTAGCCTACACAAGGTTTTCGTTTCTCTTTTAAAGTGTCGTTAATGGTCACAAGTGAACAATTTCTTTCTGCCATTGACTGACTTATTTCGGCTTGTTTTTCCAGCCCCTCTGCTGTCAGGACACAGGGTCGGGGTGGTGGTGGTGGTGGTGGTCCAGCATGGCGGGGGGAGGACACGCGCTCTCCCTCACAGCTGTTGCCTGGCTCTGACTCACAAAAACATGAGTAAAATAAAAGAAAACACTGCATAAACTCTGCTACCGTGTGTTTATTTAAATATACAGTAGGTACACCTACACGTAGGCCTAAGAGATTGCAATATAAGCCTATAGTATATATTACTATTAGGAGTATACATATGTCAAGGATGTATACATTAAATAAACTTCAATTTAACCCTCATGTTGCCCTCAGGTCAAATTGACCCGTTTACTACCCAAAATAACATGATTGATTCCACACAAAGCTACAAATCTCTACTTTCATTAATTTTGGGGCGTCTTATTCAATTTTATAGCATTTGAAAAAAAAAATTGAAATGTTTCAAAATAGTATTGAGTAGAAGTTGACATATTCCAGTCTGTGATTATCCATCAACAAACATTTGTTTCATTTTAGTCAAAATAATTCCTAATTTCTGCTTTTCTAACTCAAACATTAGGTATAATTTTCTATAAATGAGGTTTATTGACCATAAATTAACTGCAAAAATAAAGTGAAACAAAAAAATTACAAACAAGAAATTGTCAAAAGTGTTGAAAAAAGGGACAAAAACGTCAGAAAAAGTTAAAAACATTGATTTTTAATTTTGGTGGGAAGACAACACAAGGGTTAATACGTCAACACTGACTGCATTAGTGATCTCTTTCTATTCCGCATTCTTCCTACAGCCTTCACTTCCAGTTTTCAGACAGCCAATAGGACACACGTTACTGCAAGTGAAACTGAGATGTCAGGGCTTCAATCTCCACCTCTGAAAAGTGCCGCTTTTTAGCCGGATTACGTCCGGCCATGTCGTAAGCTAGTCCTCAAAACCGAGAATATATTGAGGCGTGATATTTAAATTACAAACGTTTCCAGCCACCATATTTATCAATGTACGATCATTCTTACGCTCTGATTGGTGTGATATGAACGTTTCGTGAAGCCTGTCGTTGGTTTCTACGTTAGGTTGATAAATGAGGGCCAATATGTCCTCACTTCAACGTCGAACTGAGGCTGAGCTGCCGGAGAGCAGAACAAGAGTTGGCAACCTGCAACTTCATAGTAAGATAAAAGACACTTTAGAATAAGGGCCCTAAAACATTTGAACAACGGTTCAACAACAGATGTTCTAGTTTCTCAAATAACTTTAAACCTGGAAGCTATTGCAGCTGCTATCCATTACACAACTTACTCCCCTGCCTGCTCAAAAGACACATTTGCTGTTGAATATTCATATAACACCTTAAAAAAAAAAAAAAAGTTTGTTTCCAATGTTTCCAAAGCCCCTGAAGAATCACTACCTTACTGACTAACAACAACAGATGGCCCTGAACAGGCACAGACACTTGAGCATCCTCAGCTGTACTTGAACATTGAACTAAACAAAGAATGACAAACTCCAAAGTAGCACAAATCGGAAGTGGAGAGGAGTGTTTTTTTAAGGCAAGGTTACAGATCCTTCAATGAACATCTTTTCTGATGCTTAATTGAAGAAAATTGAATAATATTACAGAAACAGAGAACTACTTGAAAAACGTTCAAAATTCAAAGGGCTTTACATAAAACGTTGATGAGAGATTATCAAACACGTCTTGCATCTGTAAGCAGTCCAAAGAAGTGCTGCCGCGAGGGACTAATCACCGGGACATGAAAAATAACACACTACATATGTGTGAGATGTTAAGTGCTAAGGGGACAGTGTTGAATGGAATCAATGAAAAAAGTTAATCAAAAATAAAAATAACACACTGATGCGCTGAAGTCCCAGTTCAAATGATTTATTCCTCCATGCGTAAAATGCAGCTACTGCTGCAGCTCCCGAACTTGTGCGGTCAACAGAAAGTGTTCGCTCCCAGGGTATAGAGTAGGTCTAGACCACACTCTGTAATTCACAAGGACCCAACAGGTCTAGTAGCCCCCTCCAGAGCAAGCAACAGTGTGACAGTGGCGAGGAAAAACTCTCTTTTAAGAAGAAACCTCGGGGGGTTGGGGTTGAAATGAAGAGTGGCAATAACAGTCACAATAAAGATAATGGAACAGTGACTAAAAAAAATAGTAGTTTGTAGTAGTTCATGGCATAGCAGGGCACCGTGAGGCATTACAAGGCACAGCAGAGCGTAGCAGGACACCGCAGGACATGTAGCAGGACCATGGCAATATGATCAGTGAATAATATAAATTAAAATTTTATTTATAGCATCAATTCCTAACAAGAGTTATCTCGAGACACTTTGCAGATAGAGTAGGTCTAGACCACACTCTATAATTTCCAAGGACCCAACAGTAAACATTTTTAATATGAGTGACGTTCTTTATATACCGTTAGTTACTGGGGAAACTTTTTATCAACACTGATCGTTTGTCTAATCGTCTGAATTTTGTCTTTGAAGAAGGAGGCAAAATCATTGCAGGCCTTGGTAGATAAAAGTTCAGATTAGCTGGGAGACTTCTTCTAGACGAGGGCCACGTGTGGAATACCTGCAGAACAGGGACAGGAAGTAGTTCTTTAGGAGATTATGGTGAACTAGCGGGTGTTGTAGAAGTGTTTTGCGATTGAGAACGAGCTAGTATGCTAGCGCTAGCATGCTACGGTTAGCCACTTCGTCTTGGCTAGTTATGTAGAAAGCTGTGCAGGTGTTGAACAGCTCACCCGGAGACTGAAGGCAGAGGACGTTCAGAAACCGGATCTCACTCAAAACAGCATGGATGTTGTTTTTTTATTTATTTTAAGTTTGTATGCGTGTGGAAGCACCATTGACACAAAATAACACCCCCAAATCCCAGAAAAAGTGATTTTTTTTCATAATATGGGCACTTTAAAACATGATTTATAAAGCATGACAACAATTATTTAGGCTTTAGGCCGCCCTACACGTTATTGTAGGCCCAATTTAATATGCAACTCAATTTTAATATATGCAGTAGATAGAAAAGATAGAAAAACAGATGAAGCAGAAGAGGTATTGAACTGGCTACTGTGATAGTAGTTTGAGCTTCCAGATAATTTTTCTAAAAAGTGATTTCATTTTAAAAAAAGGTCAAGGGTGCGATGAGTAGGAAAAAAAGCACAGACCTGGAGCTGTCGGGGAAGACCAGCACCCCGCAGCCGTTGAAGAGGCCGTTCTCAAACTGTCCGGTGTAGCACGTCCCGTCGCTGAAGTTCAGCTGTCCCAGACCATGACGCAGACCTGCAACACCAAACACACACAGCTGAGCTCGCACTTTCAAATCAACGGTTCATTTAAAACAATAAAAAAAAAATAATAATACTTGGCCCTAAACTCCACAGGTGAGATATGGAAGCCCCAAGAGACTCTTAAAAACCTCAAAATGTTGCCAGAGAGATATAACAACCGGTAACGGTAATGAGCAGAAAAATAAACTGAGCGTGATGATGATAATTATCAAACTGTAAAAAGTACTCAGGGTTTTCCCGAGTGTATTGTCCTAAATGTACCCACACCGACCAAATCCACTGGAAAATTATTATTTTTAAAAGGTATGATGAATTCTAAGTAATGACAACAACACTGTCGGCGCCTCCACATGATACAAGCCTTCCGTGATCGCGCCTCGCATCAGTCTCAGTGGTCTGATTTTCCCCATTTGTGTTGAATGGAGCTCAGTGAAACCTCCAAGACAACAATAATTAGTTATGAAATAAAATAACAACTGAATGATTCCAAATGGGAAAAAAAACTAAACTTTGATAATACATGAGTCTATTTGGTCTTCTAAGATCTTCCAATTTGTTATTGTAAGATCTGAAAAAATTGACTTTGTAATAATATTATTTTATCTCTCCCACTCTCCCCCCTTCACCCTCAGTTACATAACATCCTGGACTTTGGACCCACAATGGCCGCCTTGCACTACTCCACTGTACACTTGCACACTTTGTTGTCCTGAAAACACTTCTGAACACATTTATGCTGCTCTTACATAACTTAAAACTAAATTATATTGACTGTATGCACAATTGCACATTTTCAACTCAAATTTTGCTGCTCTTATTTTCTTTATTGTATGTGCCTTCTTATTTTTACTTTTGACTTTTTATATTGGTTACTTAAATGTTTGTCTGTGGACCAAATTGGTAAAATATGTCTTGTCTCCACCGTGGGATAGAGGGAAACGTAATTTTGATCTCTTTGTATGTCTTGACATGTGAAGAAATTGACAATAAAGCAGACTTTTGACTTTTTTTTGTGATATAGGAGCAAATCAGCTATTTGCTTCCGCTTGCTCTATCTTGAACCAATACTTTTATATTTTTATTAAATTCTGATTGTGTTTTATTTTGTGGATTCAATTGGTTTTGTCTTGTAACATTGTTGACTATTCAAGATGAATAAAAAATTAAATGGATGCTATTGAAAATATCTAATTTCTATAGTACAGACCAATCTTCAGACCATGTTTTATAAAGGACACGGGGCATATATCGACCAAAGACATGTTTGAGTCCCACACTTGAACCAGAAAAGACAATTAAACTGCAAACCAAAACAATCTTGTGAGAGGTCACAGTCTCATTTGGAATAAAATGTTTACTGAAATAAATCAATACTTCAAAAAGACAAGACAAAACAGTTGAGTCTATGCTTGAACGTTTCGCCATTAGCTGTATCCCATGTGCTCATTTCATCTGGGCAATTATTTCTGAGTAAAACTCTTGTGTTGGAGCCCAAACATGACCCAAAACAAGAAGATACAGTTCTTCTGTGTGTTGATTAAGATGATATGGGCTTTTATTTGCAAGATTTGTGTCTGGTCATCAATGTCTTCTTACTTCCACAGTCTAAAAACATTTACAAGTGGTCGGGATTGATACACAGATTATGAGGTTTTCAGTTCTGTTTGTTTGTCAACAGGATTACGGAAAAACTTCGGACCCGATTTTCATGAAACTTGGTGGAAGGGTGTAGCATGGGCCAAAGAAGATCCAATTAAATTCAGGAGCGGATCCGAAAAACAAGGCGGGTACACCGAGTATATATATATATATATATATGGGTGATATCACACACGCTACGCCCGTGTTTTTCTACAGCTTGTCACATACTTGGTTAGTGTGAGGATACACAATGAGCATAAAAATGCATGTAAAACATCCAATAATCTCAAGACAAGTAAAGGGTTTAACCTCAGCATCAAAGAAGTTCAGACGCTTACTGAAAGCTGTGTGGAGATCTACTGGCAAAGACTGATGAGAAGGCAGGTACAGTATTATTCTAACGCAAATGTTTGAGCTAGCAGGTCAGGAGAATTGTTTTTGTTACAGTATTTAAAGCCTTCTCTCCTTCGATTGTTGCCTCTTAAAATGTTCCCACAGAGGTAAGGCCTTTCCCCCCTCTAAATTCCAGGAGGAGGAGGGTGGCAGTCGGAGGAGACAGGGAGGGAAAGAAGTGAACATTTCTCCATGCCAACATCTATTAGCAAGCGCAGCGGGACGCTGGATGTGAGGCATGATTGGAAACAGGTTGAGGGGGTCCTGGGTTTCCTCGTAGCAGCCGCAAGCGAGGAAAAGGATTTACTGTAAGCTCGCCATGTGGCATGAGAAGAGAAGAGAGAAAGAAAGATCTGGGGTGTTTGTGTGTGTGTTATCTGTGTGTGTGTGCGCGCGTGTCTCTGTGTGTGTATCTCTGTCTGTGTGTGTGTATGTGTGTGTGTGTGTGTGTGGGGATCCCTAAAGGCCCTGACACCAAGCTGGGCCGACGGCGACCAACCCTCGGCCTAGTCTGTGGGGTGTGCCCCGCACTGTTGGCCTGTTTTTGAGGCAACAGCATTCATCTGACTAAGCGTACGTGGCACTTGGCTGTCGAGGGCCGACGAGAGGCGATGCCACAGGTGGCCGTCGGCAGCGCTAGTCGGCTTGGTGTGTCAGGGCCTTAATAGCGGATAGGGATTTACAGGAGGGGGGGGAGGCAGAGGGTGAAGCAAGGGTGAGCCTAGAGAGTGTTGTCCCTTGCTCCCAGCTAATGGCAAAGTAAATTAGGCAGTCCATCTGTCAGGGCTGCTTAATGTGCTGCTCTCTGCCTAATCTCAGCAGGGTTTTCACAGGAGATTTGGAGAAGAGATTTGGAGAAGGGAGAAGCTAAATCTGGAGCTCTGCATTTTCAGAGTGCTCTGAAGCATCCTGCATCCCATCCATATGTTAAGATATGTGTGTGTGTGTGTGTGTGTGTTACATATACTGTATATGGGTAGAAAGGGGGCCAACAGGGACTTAAATCCAACTCTTCAAGCTGTGGGAGCCTTGACAAGCGACTAAGAGCCCGAGGCAGAAAATTTCACAGACTAGCTGTTAAATATGTCTGGCCACAAACACCAAGAGCAGTAAGGGTGGTGGTGGTGGTGGTGGTGGTGGTGGTGGCGGGGGAGGAGGAGGGAGAGAATCTATTCACATGATGTATCGGGATTTTTTTTGCAACGATTTCAAAAATCAATCTGTTCCCTAGAATCAATTATTCTTCTAAATATTTACATACAGCAACAACATAATATCCGTTTCTAGGGAAACGGAGCCAAAGCAAAAATGCAGAAAATTCATGTTATTCTCTTCTTTACACATAAAATAAATGTCAGCCCGACTGACATGCGATGTGCATTCTTTCATGATATATTGTCTCTAGAAGTGTACCATTCATTTTGTTTCTGTAAAAGAAGGAAAAGAAAATTGCAATAACCAATACTATTGAATCGCAATACCAACCGCGACAATCTTCCGAAACAGTCTTCCATCCGGCATTAGAGAAGTATGAATGCTGCTCTTTGAATATGAATGAAATTGAGTGGCAAAAGTGAAAGTGCTTCACAGGCCGCTGTAACAGTTTACTTGTCACTGAAGGGACAGATTATCAGTGGACGGCTGCAGAAAGGGACATCAGAGTCTGATCTGTCACTCAGCTCCTTTGTAACGCCCTCCCCTCAATCTTGTGTCAGATCACGGTCTCTGGCTAATTACAGTTTAGCAGAATTTGTCCGGCTTTTATGTCAGTCGATAGCGGTAATGCATAGATGTTAAATGACTGCATGGGTGAAGTGCTTCTGGCTGTACCCTGGCTGTTGTGTACCCAACCTACTTCCTGTAACCTGATAGCCTCTGGGCCTGTCCTCACCCATTGCTCCGCTGAATTATTCATGTGACATCGTAGACCTTTGTCCAACACACCGCTACATGTTTGTGTGCAAACAGTGACTTTGCATGCATGGACGCAGAGACGCACCACACACACACACACACCAATCTATGCTCATGGCAACACACACACACACACACACACACACACACACACACTCTACAGAGAAAAGTCAGCAGTGTTAATTGAGCTTGCAGCATTAAAGTCACACATAGAAACATCAGAAAACAATTGTGCTTTAGGAAAAGGTGTGATAAGTGCTACTAAATACATTCCCAGGAGTTTAGCTCTGTTTAGACATGGAATTATACAAGGTGTCTTAACTTGTGAATCGGCCCATACTGAGTACCAATCTGATATCAGTGCGTGAAAACAAATATATATTTAGTAATCCTATTGTAAAACATAAACAGATACATACAGAGTATATAGGCCATACGACTTTCTTTCAGTTTGACAATCCTTGTGAGTCATAATGGAAAACGAACATAAATAAACTACTTTAAAGTGGAGTTATTCAACAAAATGACTTTACACTGCACCAGAAAAGAAAGAATAGGTTCCCTAAATCATTCCTACGTGTAACACTGGATACTGACTGAAAAAATAAAAAAATCAGAATTGGCAAAAATATGAAACTATGCCCAGCCGTGGGCTTCAGAGGGTTAAAAGGTCCAGAACATGAAGCTCTTGAGAATTTTTCCTTTGACTGCTGTTTCCAATGTTAAAAAGGAACTTCCAACCTCAGCTTTTAATAACTATATTGTATACTTTATTGATCCCCCAAGGGGAAATTCATTATATATATATATATATATATATATATATATATATATATATATATATATTTTCCACACACGCAATATGTTTGTGGAGAGATGCAAAGGCGGGCAAGCATTTTGTGGGTCCAGTGCCTTGCTCAAGGGGACCTAGACAGTGCCCAGGAGGGGCCCGCACTCTGTACTTGGTCTATGCGGGGACTTGAACCATGGCCCTCCGGTTCCCAAGCCAAGTCACCATGAACTTGGTTTATATCGACGACGGTTCATACACAGGAGAGTTCAACATTGACCGGAACCTCTGAGCAACACCACACGCTGAAAATGGCAAGTTTTGAAGAAAAATGTGGTTCTTTTGGGGAATAATTATAAAGATTTACAGCATTTCCTCTCTCTCACTGGGACCGAATGGTGATTCCAGTGGACGAGGTACACATGGCGATACACTAATAATAATAATAATAATAATAAAAAATTGAATTTGTATAGCGCTTTTCCCAAGCTCAAAGTCGCTTTACAGAGTAGAAATATAAATATTAAAAAAAAAACTAAGGATAGGCAGAACAGAAGAGACGGGACTGAACAATGGTGAGGGACTCAGAGATGCGGATCTCATGGGGGAGGGAGTTCCAGAGCCTGGGAGCTGCCCTGGAAAAGGCTCTGTCCCCAAAACTGTGGAGCTTTGACTTGGGGACATAGAGGAGACCGGCTGAGGCGGATCTGAGGGACCGTGAAGGTTGGTAGGGGGAGAGGTACACTGGTAATAACGCTTAACCATGTATCCAGCTAATGTAAATAGCTCATATTACTGTACTGCATAAACAGTTAACTTTTTATACATTTTTTTAACCTTTATTTATCCAGGTAAGTCGATTGAGAACAAATTCTCATTTGCGACAACAACCGGTCACATCCACAGTGCAAGTTCCTTTACGAGAGCCACCTTAGCTGCGTCCGGAGCTTAGGAGGAATTATGTTTTATTTATTTTTTTAGATGTTTATCTTGAACATCTAGTATGTTTTTCTCGATTTAAAAATAAAAAGTCACACAATGCCAAGAAATCCTGGCAGTTCCACACAACCTACACAGATCTGTATCAGCTCTATTTGTGGACTGATTTCTCCAGTCGTAACTTAGAAACGTCTAAAATGTGCTATACAAAAAACACAAACTACACTCAACCTGAGCATATCAGAGCATCAGAGTCAAACCGGTATAGCAGTTTTTTTGCCAACCATATGTTTCTCCCCACGGCTTCACGCTCGCTTTGGTGCCAAACTTTTGTGCTTTGTTAAACCATGCCCTAAAGTGTGTTTTTTTCAAAGTGTAAATACTGGTGTAGTTAGTGTGATCTCAGAGGGTGAGCAGTGACCAGAGGCTCTGCCTGTGTACATGTACATGTGTTCAGTTTGACACCTTTTTTTCATTTGGCTTCCCGTTAGATGCCATCTATGCAAATGCAGGTATAATTAAAAGCCAACTAGTTCACCAGTGTAGCCATGCACGTGCCCGGATGTGCCTGTGCCATCTAAACGTAGAGCTGGCACACTCATAATAATAATAATAATAATAATAATCATAATAATAATCATGTCAGGTTATGAGAACCACAAATTAAAAAAAAACTCATTATTTCTGAGACGTCTGGTATCGTCCCTCCCACCTATGGATGTTTAAAGGTCCCATGGTAGGTGTAAACCGAGCCCTGGGTATCCTGCTCTGCCTTTGAGAAAATGAAAGCTCAGATGGGGAAGATCTGGAATCTTCTCCTTATGACGTCATAAGGAGCAAGGTTACCTCCCCTTTCTCTGCTTTGCCCGCCCAGAGAATTTGGCCCACCCATGAGAGAGAGACGTCATGGCTTTCAAACGAGCTACGTGGCAGACCCCCAGCCTCCACCTTGCCCTTGTGGGACTGGCTCTAGTGACTAATTCTGCACCAAGGCTGAGTTTTAGGAAAGTGACTTCAGATACAGTATTAGGGCACCACTAAGGTCTATATAAAAGAGACTTCAGATACAGTATTAAGGACCACTAAGGTCTATATAAAAGAGACTTCAGATACAGTATTAGGGACCACTAAGGTCTATATAAAAGAGACTTCAGATACAGTATTCTATAAAAGAGACTTCAGATACAGAGACCACTAAGGTCTATATAAGAGAGATACAGTATTAAGGACCACACTATATAAGGTCTAATATAAAAGAGACTTCAGATACAGTATTACTAAGGTCTATATAAAGAGCGACCACTAAGGTCTATATAAAAGAGACTTCAGATACAGTATTAGGGACCACTAAGGTCTATATAAAAGAGACTTCAGATACAGAGGACCATGTCATGAGGATACTTTTGATGACTTCAGATACGACCACATCAGCATGACATGTCGTTCGTGCCTACTCATTGTCTCCTTGCCAAGTTCCCCATCGCTGGTGGCGGCCCCTCCAATAACAAACTGCACAGGATCAAAAAAAAGCAACAGGGCAATTATGCTGAATTATGCAGTCACAGACCGACTGAACGGTTTATGTGTTCTTTCATTTGAGAAGGAGCTGACAGACACTGTGGATTATGATTTAATGATTTCATTGTTCAAGGCTCCGCCGTCTTGCACTGTGAGGCTGTGTTATCGAGCTGACATTGCTCCTTCAGTTTGCTGTCATACTATCAAACTCAAGCTGCGATTTTTATTGATTATGAATGTAATGAGAGGTTTGAAAATAAACTCTGTTAATCTCACAACTTTGCTAAATTGATGGATACATGATGCTGTAAGATATGTTATTCCAATATACTTTTTGTCAAATTCAGCGAATATCTTCTCCTACACAGCCCTGGCTCTGGAAATGGAAAACGGACAGAAAGTTGCGCAAGAGCCACAAAACCTTTTATTCCATCCAATTAGCAAGCGAGTGATGAGAGCAGGCGGTGAATGTGAATGTGCAGTCCAGGCAAGGAGTCATCACCAAGAAGGTTTGGCAGAGAAACAGCAAAAAGAGGAAAAGGATTGAAGAATAGAAATAAAAAAATAAAAATAAAATAAAAAGTTGTACGACCGGGAAAAGAGGAAGGGCCTTGTTAACATCGCTGAGGCGTTTCAACGCTGCAGAGACCTCAGTGATTTCAACAGAATGAAAACTGATACGGACTCTCGTCGTTATAGATAAGTGGGTAATAACGTTAGCTTTGCTGTTTTCAGTTGGTCAGTTTAAGCTTGTCCGTTTGCTATTGTTTGTGATGGCCGCTCCCAAATGGTTGGTTTACAGCAGTAGCAACAGTGAGCTAATCCACAAGCTAACATGAGCTAATATCGACTGTGATATTTTGTTTAGTCAGCAGTAGTCTATAGTTTTGATGTTCCACTTCCAGGATAGCTCCAGTGCCGCAGGAAATTCCACTGGATGCATGTATTATCACGCCATTATCAATGGCGGACTCAAATATACAACTCTGAGGGAATCACAAGTACGTAGATTTATTGCTCCAAGAACAATGCAGGCAAAGGCGCAAGACTCAAATCCAGTACAACTCTGAGGGAATCACAAGCAACGTAGATTGAGTATTTGAGCTCCAAGAATCAATTGCAGGCAAAGGTACAGGAAGACATGGAAGACAAGATTTCAATAATCATGAAAATAAACGGAAAACACTCATCCAAATACAACAGAAAACCATGACATGTACTTTCGTGATGTCCGTCACTTTCCGCTTTCTTTGTGTTGGAATTTTAAACTCCAATGAGGACTATGGTTACCTGGTCCTCAGGTCTCTGCAGGGTAAATCCAGACAGCTAGCTAGACTGTCTGTCCAATCAGAGTTTTCTCTCGCACGACTAAAACAACTTATCAAACGTACACCTTCCACCAAAACAAGCTCCCCCAGAGGCTATTTTACAGCGGCTCCATGCGGTGCTTATTGCCGCCCAAGACAATTGCGATTGGCTTAAAGAAACGCCAATAAACCAGAGCACGTTTTTCTCCCAACCTAGAACGCTGTGTGGACCCTCGACAGTAAGTCAGCAGCGACGTGGTCGCTATAGCAATGGGTGTCCAAGAATCTAGGGAGGCAGAGATTCTGAAGGGGACGGGGGAGGAGGGGATGGGAGGGTTTACTCCTTTGGCAGTTGAGTTCAAATATCAACAATCTTTGCACAGCCTCGCGTACTGCACCTTTAATTTAAGTGGCACGCTTTCAGTTTGTTTTTGCCATTTTGTGGCATTGTGCAAATAGCTTACGGCTGTGTGGTAACCCTTGATATTAGAAAATCTGATGTGATGTAGTCGCATGTAATGTTGTAATTGTTCAGTGAGGTTTTACTCTGCTTTCATGCAACAGCTGTGCTATAATGTTATTGGGGAAGTCATTGCAGCATTAAATAAAGAAATCACTGTTGCAGCTCACCCCGCCACCTTATTTCTTCAAACTACTTTCTTCAAACACTGCCCAGCAACCGTAGCCTGCTGTTGATTAAATAGTAGGTAGGGATGCTACAATAAGAATTGATAGTAAGAATTGACCCATTAATACTATATCAGTTAAACAGTTAAAAACAATATTAAAACTAGTGCTGTCAAACGATTAAAACATTTAATCGCATTAATGTCATAGTTAACTCACAATTAATCACACATTTTTATCTATTCTAAATGTCCCTTGATTTCTTTTTATCCCATTATTTTTTCTCATTTTAATGCTCTTAACATGGAAAAGTGGATTGGCTCGCTGTGTGCAAATGTTTTTTTATTGAAAACAACACTGACACATCCTACTGTAGTGTTCAATTTCACTCTAACATTCACACATGGAGCAAATCTCTCACATCAATAAAAACAAAATTAAAAAAGTGAAAAAAAATACTTTGACGAGGGGGTTGTTTTGTTTCCAGTCTAGCGAGATCCGGTGTGGTGTTGTAGTATTTCTAACGTTACTAGTTGTTGCAAAAGCATGTGAATAAGTCCTCCCAGCTGGAGGTGCCTGGACCACCTCCCTAAGGAGGCGCCCAGGAGGCCTCCTCACCAGAGGCCTGAACCACCTTAACTGGCTCCTTTCGACGCAAAGGAGCAGCGGCTCTACTCCGAGCTCCTCTCGGATGACTGAGCTTCTCACCCGATCTCTAAGGGAGACGCCAGCCCCCCCTCCTGAGGAAACCCATTTCGGCCTCTTGTACCCTGAATCTTGTTCTTTCGGTCATGACCCCTCAAGAGAATTATTACATGAATCAAATACAAGTGTTGTTATTTACACGGGCTCTGCTTTGTGAAGTCAGGGGGACAAATTGTTCAGGAGGAATATTTTTATTGAAAAGATCCTCTACCATTTCATTTATGATTAGAAAACACAGATGTTTGGGGTAGTGTATTTTTTTGCCCAAAATAGCCCAAATTTGGCAGCTTCTGGCATATTTTAATGCCACTTATCCATCATATACACTGATCTTATACTTATATGTTTTAGTATATATTTCTATTATACAGTATATTATTTTCTTCTTGTCTTTATCTATAGGAGTCAATCAACCGACGCAACCCGAGTACCATGCACACTAGTCTACTTATGGTGCAATTCAACAAGGATGTGTTGTAAGTGTGGGGAATGGATGGCACCGACATTGGAAGTACTGGGGACATGTCCCCCCCATACCCCCGTGTCTGCTACGCCCATGATCCTAGCATAACACTTCTGCTGTGCATGCAAATGCAGCCAGTAATAGAGGATGGACGAGTGAGAGTGAACAGGTCGGCCTTGCCTTCTTTCCATTCGCCGTGGTACTCCTCGCCATTGGAGTAGCTGAAGGAACCTCGTGTCAAGGTCATGGGTCCTGCTGCAACACACGACAACACACAAAGACATCATCACAACATGGACCGAATAACCTGTAGCTCCGACGTTCTGACACACGCACACACGAATAATGTGTCCACCTTTTAACCAACCATGTATGGTGCCAGGATTATGTGATATGTCGTGCGATAAAACATGCTCACAAGCAAGTTTTTTAGCATTTTACATGAGCAGATATCCCTCTTTGTGCACCAATTCAACAACTGAGAGTGAATAGGCAGCTGCGAGCTTAAAACAAAAATTAGGGAGAGGGAAAGAATGGAACCTCCACATATCAAACTAAGCAACACGCACGTTTATTGGTGTATTAAGCCCCCAACGTCTCCTTCCAGGCACCTAACCCTAATAGGTAGTGCTGCCGGTTAGGGTTAGGTGCCTGGAAGGAGACGTTGGGGGCTTAACCCTCATGTTGTCCTTGGGTCAAATTTGACCCGTTTTCAATTTGTTTTTTTAATCACAAAAGATGGGCCGTCAAAATAAGCGCTGAAAATGTCAAAATTCAAAACATCAAAAAACGTCAAAAAAGCACCCACAACACCAAAAATGTTGGAAAAACCAATAACGTTGTGACCAAAACAGGGTTTTTGTTTCATGGTTGACGAGAAGACAACACAAGGGTTAAAACACCATCGAGCAGCACGTCCACAGAGCAGCTCGCGAAGTTGATTTCTGCATGTCCACATGAAAGACTTTAGACATTTGGGGGCGGAAACCAAGGAGGCAATGGCCCTCCTATGGTTGGTCACTTTCACGGCAATACCACCCACAAACCTCCTTAGTTTACTTTGATTGACAGCTTTCATTCAAGAAGCTCGGAGTTGGTGTCCCGGCCGAAGAACAGTTTTTCTGTCTTTATTAACGATTAAGCGCAGGATAGCACATAAATAAAGGACTGTGTCTTTCATCCGCTCTGACGTTGGTGATGTTGATGCGCGAGGAGTGATATCCGCACGTGTGAAATGATATAATTTGTATTTGTGGAGCATGATTTATCGCACGCGCAAGATATGACATAAATCTGATGCCATAACCATGGGTTACTTGCGTTTGTCAACACTGCATTGTGTTGGGTGCAGTGTTTTTCTCTAGATGGCCACATGCAGCCACATACGCTGTCTTTATTGGTAAAAATAAAAATGTTTTTTTTTAAATGCTGGGGCTCAGAAAAAAAAAGAAGCTATATTTACATTCAGCCTTAGTGAGGTCCAACACTGATGAGGCAAAAGGCATGGCCAACAATTGAAATTCCAAGTGGGACAGAGTAATATCTCAATTATTATTTTTCATTAATCAAATAATTTGTGTATTAATTATTTGTTTAATCCATAAAATCACAGAAAAAAAACATGCCCATCACAATTTCCTAGAGCCTAATGTGACGTCTTCAAATGGCTTGTTTGGTTTGACCAAAAGAGAAGAGATTACATTTACTGTGATTTAAAACACAGATTATTAGAAAGTCCTCATATTAGAGAAGATGGAAACAGCAAATGTTTGAGATTTTGATTTTTCATTCATGAAATTATTGACTCTTAATTTTCTGCTGATTGATTTATCTGTTAATTGACTAATCTTTTCAGCATCAGTTCATCCCTTTTTAATTAAAAATTAAAATTAATCCCTAAGGTGTTGGATAGAGCTGGAGTCAGACTGAGGCTAGTCTCGCATTGCCAGACCTTCCTCCACAGCACCTCTAATGAAGGTCTGGCTAGTCCACACAGCTGTATTTTATTGGCATTTATTTAAACCAATCCCAATTGTCTCGGGCGGTGGACGCAGCAACGGTGCCTCTGCAAAATAGCCCTGGGGAAGGATCTTGTTTTGGAGGAACATGTGCACGTAGGTAGGCGAGCCCTGGAATTGAAATACCAGTTGAGTGGGTGATGAGAATTTTACTCATATAAAAAAGATGAATATAATTTGATTGCCGGTTCTAGCTCTGAGGATGCTTCCCAAATAGACCGTAATTTAGAAGGCCACCTCAAAGAAAAAGGAAAGTGAGGGTTGATATAGACTAGGCTGAGGCTGCCCAGCTCTCATGCGCCCTGTGTGTCCTGTTCCTATCCCTATTGGGCTCTTTTTTGTTCTTCAAGAGAAACTTACTACAAATTGGAGTACAGCAGAATGAAATAGGGCAGAAGCAATAGCCTAATAAAGTACTATTTCACTTTGGCATCCCTCACCTGTTTGTTCCCCCTGGGCATGTGCCCTACTATTAGCCTAGTAGCTTACTCCAGCAGTGGTATGACTGCAACACACCTGCACAGTAGAGGTGTTTTTTATTCATTTAGGCATCTTATGTGTCTCCTGTCTGTGTTTTTGTAGATGATTGACACTTTAAATGTCCAGTTCTCCTCAAATCCATTGTCATTTGTTAACCAGCTTTGTTTACTGTGTCGCTCTGAGGGCTAGCGTTATCTAAGCTATCCTCTCCTCTCTATTGTCTCAAAATGATGTTATAGACAAACTACCGGAGCATTGGAGAAACATTTAGGCTTCACAGTCAAAAAGAAAACATCTATGGTCCGTTTATTAGGCTGAATAATTGCCCAAATGCCATCAGACACCATGTCACATTAGACAGGAGGAGGAGGAGGAGGAAAAGGATCTATGGTGTATCACTCCGTCTAATGTTGCCACAGTAACGGCGCCCTAATCCCTTTCATCCTGCCGGCATGACGCTGTCATTAACACAAGCACACACACACTGGGCTGTCCTGGAGTAATAAAATAAACAGTTTACCTGTTTTATTAAAGAGCAACTCAGTCCTTTTTCTCTACATCACTGAAAACAACGCGGCAGTTGGAGGATTTCTGCTCCTCTCAGCGAGAATTTCGCTTTTTTCACTGCTAGTTCCCTGGCAAGCAGAGCTGGCTCAGCGTCTCTGCAAGGTGCCGCGGTCTCATTGGCTGTCTTTCCTCCACCTCGATACAAAGCGGCCTCCTATTGGCTTCTCTCCAGCGGTCCAGCCCTCCGTGGGAGACATCTTTGTCGAGGGCAACGGGTTCAATGGCTTAATTAGCCGGAGTGCTCCTCCGTTGAAGCGTTTGCCCTTGCCTTATTTTATTCGCTGCTCACCGTCTCTGTAGGATTATAAAACTGCAGCGAGGTTCCTCCTAACGATACTGTGTCATTTCATGTTTCAATTTGGTGATTAGACCCGCGTTTTGGCGAGTTTTATGTGACTTGATTTATTGTTCTCACAGGGCGCTGAAACAGCTGCACTAGGTGGTGAAGGTTTGTTAAATGAGGTGATATGGATTCAAAGCCAATAAGGCTTTAATTCACTAAAAAGCTAAGGGGGATCAAGGTGACCCAAATGCAACAAAACGGCCCTAATTTTATTTCTCGGGGAGGGGGACTGGATTATTAAGCAATAGACTAACTAATAGCCTATAGGTCTAATTAACTATTTTTTCATTAATAATCATGGAAAACATTTAACTCTTGCTAGTTACCAGTGGTGGAATGTACATTTACTCAAGTACTGTACTTACAAATTGAAGGTATTTCTACTTTATCTGAGTCTTTTCTTTTCGTGCCACTTTATTTTTCTACTCCGCTACAACTACGAGTTATATATTGTACTTTTTAATCCACTACAGTGATCTGACAGCTTTGGTTACTAGTTACTTCTAAATAAGATTTTTGCACACAAAACACAAAATTATGTTTTATTATAATATAAACTATCCAACAATATGAAGGCCTACAAGTCCAGGTCCTACATTAATCCAGCTGCTTCCTCTTGAAGCTTTTCAAGATGGTATAATGATGGCATTCATATTTTGGAGGAAGCCAATAAGCTCTCACTAGAATCAAGAATAATAATTAAAAACAATGTTTATTGCCAATTAAATACTTACCCTGGTGTTTGGTGCATACATGAACAGACACATATTGAACATGAATATGAAATAAAGTGCTGCTCTTTGTTTCAGTTGGTTGATTTATTAAACTTATTTCAACAGATGCATAAAAAACAACATATAGGCTCTCAGACTTTGCCAGGGATGGAACAATAAAGTTGTAGATTTTATTCCCATCATTTGTTTCCACAGTGCCCCAACCTTTATTAAGTTAGAGGGAGACATAAAAAAAGGCTATATTAAATAACAAAAGCAGACCGGGTATAAGGTATCATGCAAAATTGGCTTGTTGTTAAGAAACTAAATAGGCCTATATTAAGTTTTTGATGATTCACTAAATTTGCTGATATTAATCTTTCATGGGATCACGTGGAACTGTTTTCAAAGAGAGCACGATCAGGGTTTTTTTCCTCCATTTAAATTTTATGGCACTGTTTATGGTGTTGAAGTGCGTGCTCTGCTGTGAAGTTGTGTGTCGGCCTATTATAGCTATCTAGGTCATACATGCTGCGGTGTGTGTGCGTGTGTATGTACATCCCCCTATTAAAAATGATTAATTAATTAAAAAAATCAAAAGTGTTTTTTTGTCCCTTTTTTTAACGCCCCTTTACTTAGTCAGAGAAGATGAGAGGGAGCCTCTCTTTTGACCCGGATCACATTCGTGGTCTACATCCACGACGTTCCTCTTGTCTTGGATGTCTCTCGTTCTGCCGGGCATTCAGCCGGATGTCAGTCTTTTCGGGTGTCCGTTTTTGGATGTCCCAGTCTGAGTTTTCTCATCACACACTTTAATGCGATTTCAATTCCAGAGCTTGCCTACCTCAAAAGTTTGGGGACACTCATAAATTTTCATTGCACTTTATTATAGACAGAATACCAGCTCAGATCAGTTGCATTGTTTTTTTAAACCAAGGCAGCAGTTTTCAGATTATATAATATATATATATATATATATATATATTATATTATCTTTCATAAATTAAATTAGTGAACAGAATGTGCCTTTGTGATGATACATTACAATGTTTTCACTCTGTTATTACACACATTGCACACAGGCCTGAATTACACAGACAGCTCAGTACCTATACATGCACTAATGCAGAGGTGTCAGGCGCCCCAAGTATTTGCTCAAGAGCACCTTGGCAGTGCCCAGTAGGAGAACTGGCACCTCTCCAGCTACCAGTCCACCACCATACTTTTGTCCGTATAGGGACTTGAACCAGCGACCCTCCGGTTCCCAACCCAACTCCCTAAGGACAGAGCTACCATGTTTCAGGGTGATTCCAAGCCGATTCAAGACTCAGTAGTTTTGCACGAGGATTCAGTTTTTTCTTAAGAATTGTATTCCTTCCTAAAGCAGCAAATGTGGACAAAGCATTTGCATCTTCAATTTCTTGATTTTATTTGGCTTTTCTCTAAAAGAAAGGTCATATTTAAGTAAATCTTACAGGAAAAGTATGACAAACTACAAAAGATTCAAATAATGACATTTACTGTTTTGGATTTGGGGGGCGAGGGTATGATATGATATGATATGATATTTTATTTACATGACATGCCACTATAAGCGGCCCATCCACACGGAATTACATGACACCAATGCAGTTTCATACACAATGTCAATGTCTAAACACAACATACTTTACTTTGCACACACACAAAAAAACATATTACAGCAGTCACAACCCAGTAGTGTAACCCATAAGAGTTTTCAAAAATGTCAGTTATGGAAAATTGTATGTGGATGCCAGCCATGGAAAACACACTCAAGGTGCAATGGCTGGGTGGAAATGGCTGAATAGTATGGTTGAGCGTTTCATAATTTGATTAATACCACTTAGCACGAAAATGTCACATAATCCCTCAACAGATAATTTGTAGTAATCCTTTAATTGGCTCAATGAGAATATTTGTTTACATGAATATCAGTGATGTCACTGGTCGAATCGTTTGTTTCTTGGTCGATGTGGGCCTCACCGGGACAGCAGGGGGATTTTTGGACAGTGTGTGTGTGTGTGTGTGTGTGTGTGTGTGTGTGTGTGTGTGTTTTTACAGTCACATCAAAGAGCTTCAGGCTCTTGTATTTTCATAAAATAATCCTCGGGCCATTTCTTTTGGATAACAATGCCTCTGTGTACACACAGTCCACACACTCTAGGCTGCAGTTGATTAACTACAGCGCTGAGAGGTGCACTGTAACATATCTGTGAATTTCAACAATGCAGTGTCTTTATGCACATTTAAAATCCCCGGCACACCCGCGCCCTTTGACACACATATAGCTTTAAGACATGGCAAATTTTGAGCACATGCGCCATGTGCTGTGCACCCTGCTACACAACATTAAAACAGACAAACATGACCAATGACAGCACATCCTCGCGCAGAGATGCTGGGAGGGGGGGGGGAGGGTGGATGAAAAGTAGAAGGAGGAGGGGGCGGTTTTGGTGGGTGGGACAAACGAGCGCTATAGAAAGGGGGATGCTGCAGCCCCGTCCCCCTCATATCTCACTCCACCCAGCCCTAGAATAAAAACCACCGGTGACGTGCGCGCAGGGAAGCACCCAGCAGTATGTGCGCGCCCACGGGAGGGGCCGATAGAAAATGGCGAGTCTGTGCAAAAGGCAGCAATGCACGGTAGAGAGGCGCGGCTTTCGGCAGGAACTTGACTCTTGGAGGCACAAACTCATTCACTGTGTAGGTAAGCTCGCTTGGCATAGTGTGTGAGAGTGTGTGTGGCGCGGTCCGGGGCGGCCGGACGGTGCCGGTACCTGTGTGTTTGCGTTTGTTTTTCTTTTGAAGCAGGGAGCCGAGGCTGTAAATGTCCACTGGAAAAAACCTATAGGCTCTACATAAAGCTGTCATTTTTTTGTAACGCACGGCTGTTGCCTTGCGCCGCCTGCCTCCCACCGGACATATCCCAAAAAAAAAAAAAAATCCAGCTCTATAAGTTTTCGGGCTCATGTTCGAAATATTGGCAGGTGTTTCACCTGCAGACTTTGTGTCTGTGAGCTGTTGCTGAGTGTTTTGATTCAGAGTATCGGTGATTTGTATTATTATTATTATACATTATATTCCAGAGCTGTTTATTTATTGTAAGCAGGACAAAGTCACGTGTGCAGATGGAGCTGCGCCTCAGCCAATAGGCTTCCCCGCTATAGGCTTGCCTGTGCCCGCGTGCGCGCCGCCGGGTCGAGATTTTGGTGGTTTGGGGGGAGGGAGGGAGGAGGGAAGGCGTTGCGCGCTCGCAATCTCCAAACATGACCCCCACCCTCCTCCCTTCCACTTCCCTGGAAATCGGCTTTTGGGAGCGCGCATTGCTGCATTGGGGGAATATTTTTGTATTTTAGGCGGAAGGTATAGGCGAGGTGGGGGAATTGAAAGGGAGAAATGCCTTAGCCCTCGCCTCTAAACCCGGATTGGTACTTGTTGAAACGGCCGGGGCTCCTGGATGCTGTGGAAAACTCTGTGGTTGAGATTTGTCCGGCGCAGTTTGTATCAAGACATATTTGTAATAAGAATATATAGATAGATATATATGCCAATAGCCTAGAGCATCTCTTTTGCACTGCAGGGGCAATTAACAGCATTGACCGTGGCATGTGTCAGGCTTTGTCTTGTTGAAAAATCCAGTTGGAAATCCAGTTTTTGACCTCTCCTTGCTTTTTTCTCATTAGTTCATGTCGGTTTTGCTCATCCATACACCCCCTCTCATCCTCCACCACCACCACCACCACCAATCCTCCGTTTCTGTTGTATTTCATTAGCTCAGTTTAATCCGGTTACATCGACCTATCCTGATGTTATGGCAAGATTATGATCCACTCTTAGCGTCAGATCTCTTAACCTCTCCGGGTTTCCTCGGCTCTTAATCTGGCGGTATAAAGCTACAAACACCACCGCAGTGGCACCAGAGTCAGGGGTGGTGCGCCTGCACTTGCACTTCTGTGTCCAGATGTTGCGCGTTGAACTGTCACCTACTTATCCATCCGCGCGCTTTATAATAACCCACATGGCCTGATTCTGAATACAGGCTAGCGGGGCTTTTAAGTAAAAAAAAAAAAAACCTTCTAATGAGAGCCTGTAGTGTCAAATTAAGAGGTTGGGTAATCTCTGACCTCCAGCATAAAGCCATAAGGAATCACAGGCAGCAGCGTAAACAAAAAGGCTTTCCTTCCTTCACTTGTCTCACAACTGTTTGGTCATTTCATGTGAGATTATTACACATTTACAAGAATGTGTTTTTACTCCAAAAAAGTAAGCTTTAGCTTATTTTCTAGCTTCAGGCTACTGATAGCATGCACTCCTTGCTTTGTGCCATGCTTTTGCCTTCATTTCTAGTCTAATTAGTGCTGTTTTAAGGATCAAGTGGGTCACTGGGGGGGGGGGGGGGGGGCTGCTCTGTTTTGTCTGGGACAAAATCATAATCACATTCGTTATGGTCAATGTTGAAATCAGGATTATTTAGCACGGTTACTTATTGACTTTTTTTGGAAAGACGTTGCCTTTGTTGTTCATAAAAACAGTAAAAAAACACCTTGAATCGTAACTTTTCCCTAAATGCTTTTTTTTTTCCAGTTGAACTTTTTGATTTCTCCTTCAAAATAAATAAGAGTCAATTTTGAATGTGCAAAATTGATTCTCAATCCCGTTGTTACTGTGATCCTTAGAGTCGAAATTTGATTACTTGCACGGCATACCCTATAATCAAAAAGAGCTGTATACCTGTAATAAACACTGTAAGGATGTTATTTACATATCGGAGTGAGACTTAAGTCCCAGGGAATACTATGTAAGTACTAACGTTGACAGAGATATCTATCATAAGCATGATAAAAACATACTGTAAGGTCACTATTGAGAACCTTGAATCCATGTAGTAATATCACAGTGATAGCACAGAGGACACAAAGCAGAATAATCAAGTGTGTGTGCTTGTGTGTGTGTGTGTGTGTGTGTGTGTGTGTGCTAACTCGGCTTATTTCTTCATATTTATGGTTGTTGACGTCCATTGGTTTGCTATGCGCGATGAGTTTTAGGGCCGAGCGCAGCAGCAGTTATCAGCAGTCAGATTGAAGTCTGACATTTTTATTCGTTAAAGGCTAATCGTATCTGTAACTGTGCAAAACTGGAACATGATGATACATGTTTGTCTTCTGACCAGCTGAAGAATTTGCTTTCCAAAGTGCTGTGTGTAAAAAGTGATGCAGGTACAGTAAGTCTTTACATTGCTTGTATTCATTTTGGGCTTCATCTTTATCAGTTTTGGGGGCATTTATGTGAAATAACAGATATTCAGTTGTAATTAGTGCTGCAAGTAGCAATGATTCTCTCAATTCAATTTCTATTACAATTTTATTTATAGTATCAATTCATAACAAGAGTTATCTCGAGACACTTTACAGATAGAGAAGGTCTAGACCACACTCTGTAATTTGCAAGGACCCAACAGTTCTAGTAGTTCCCCCAAGAGGAAGCAACAGTGGCGAGGAAAAACTCCCTTTTAGGAAGAAACCTGGGACAGACCCAGGATCTTGGTAGGCGGAGTCTGACGGGGCCGGTTGGGGTTGAAATGAAGAGTGGCAATAACAATAAATCCATGAATCATGTTGACAATAAATGTCATGAAGAAGAAATAGAGTTCACTTTCACATAAGACCAAAAAAAAAAAGCAGCACATCTTTATAGTTCAGAAGCTGTAACGAGGGAATATTTGGCATCTTTGCTTGAAAAAAAATGACTTAAAGGGTTATGAAGACCATCATAGACTAATCCATTAATTGACTAATAGAAAAAAAAAGGAATATATGTTTTATTTTTACACAAAAATGTGTGCTGGCGTTGAAATTAAATCACACCATGTCATGAGCCCAAGCTTTTTTTTAATGTTTTTGATTTTATTTTATATGTTATTTATAGTGATCCTTGTGTTTTAAGAAGGTCAGATAACAAAGGTGGACATCATCCAGTTTATTACAGAATTTTGAAAGGATAGATAGATAGATAGATAGATAGATAGATAGATAGATAGATAGATAGATAGATAGATAGATAGATAGATAGATAGATAGATAGATAGATATTGATCCCAATAAAATGGGAAATTATAGTGTTACAGCAGCAAAATCAGCCACACAGCACAGAATATAAATATAAATGAAATACTAAGAAATAGTAATAGGACAAAATACAAGAACAAATATTTGAATATATACAAGTTGGGAATAGAAAAATGTGCAAAGGATGCAGCTTGTCGACACCCCCCACCTCATCACTCCACCCCTGTGCTGTACTGATAATAAAGTAGGGCCTATATGCCATAGAAAGGTTAACATTATTAGTTGGTAGCAATTATAGCCCAACTGCCGATTCCTTTTGGCACATATAGGAGAGTGTAGCTAATTTGATTGCTGAAAGGTTGTGGCCGTGCTGGAGAGAGACAGACTGTGAGGAAGAGAGAGGTGTGAGTCTGAGTGGCAGATTGCTTTTTTACTTCCAACACTTCTCAGAGGGAGAGCTTATCCGAGCACAGGAACAACACCACCGGGTTGAGAACGTTGGTTGGTTTCATGGTGTCTGAAGTTGGAGAAACAGAGGTTATCTGGTGATGTATTCCATCCACTGGCAGAAGAGGTTTAGGGTCCCTATAGTGACCAGCAGTCCAAGGCTAGATCTACACTACTACAGTAGGTTTTGGTTTAAAAAGACGAATATTGTTTATATATAATATTGCCCTTAAAACAGAGACATTTGGAGACACTGCTGCCCCTTTTTTGGTTTGACAACGCTTTGCTTTGTAGTCTGGACGAACGCTTTTATGGACTAATAAAGGGGTTTGCAACCTTTCTAATATGAAATGCCATTTTAAAATGTTCTTGTAATTCGGTGTGACATATCAGCATTACGCCTGCCATCATTTACTGACAAACTCAAGCGTTCGATCAGCGTTTGGTGACACATTTTTGGCCGTAGCTCAAGTGCAAGGAGCTGGTTCATTTTTATTAACCTTCATTTCACCAGGAGGTCTCTTGAGATACATTAGAGAGACCTGGCCATAATGCCAGCTTTCAGCAGCTGTGCTGATTCATAACATTTAGCATTCAGCGTTGTTGTAGCGAAATGATGACCACGGTGTATACAGGTCGCCATTAAGGCTGTGTTGGTCCCTTGAGTCTGTCTGTCTGTCTGTCTGTCTGTCTGTCTGTCTGTCTGTCTGACTGTATCCATCCACCTTGCAGCCCACTGAATCCCCAATGTACTCAAAGTCAAATCCTTTTCTGATCAAGTCAACAGAATCCCCCCGTCTCTCCGCAACGCCTCCAGCTCTGAGCGAGTGGCTTTTATTTCAGCAATGGACAGATGGACCCCCCCCATACCTCGAGGTCTGCCTGCCGCGTTTTCATCTTGCTAATTCTTTTCATCCGCTTTTTTCAAAAGGAAAACAAAACATGGCACATTTATCTGGGAGCGGGTGGGCAGAGTGGCAGCGATCCACCCATTTGACCAGTCTGACTGGGTGCCAACACTGTAAATCTCAGCGTACCCTCTTCATTACACATGCACCCCCACCCACATGCTTGCTAGTA